>VMDO01005240.1:0-62767 GCA_007922755.1 Pedetes capensis
ATATGTATTATATATTTTTTACATATAAATGAAATTTATGATAAGGGAGTGGCTCAAACAAATATAGAGGATGAGAAGACCCACAGTGTGCCACTGCATTCTAGTGACCCAGAGAAGCTAGCAGTATAAATTGTAGTCCTAATCCAAATGCTTGTGAACTGGAAGCAGCAATGGTATAAATCCTAATTCAAGGGCAGAAGAAGACAGATGTCCAGCTCAAAATGAGAAGCAGGAAGAGTCAATTCAAACGGCCTTTACATTTTTCTTATATTCAAGATCTACCCACTTGTTGGAGGACAATCTTTTTTTACTTACTCCACTAAGTTAAAATCTAATCTCTTCACAATTTACCCCAAAGACACACCTAGAAATAATGTTTAACCAGATATTGGGGAACCTGTAGACCAGGGAAATTGACAAATAAAATTAATTATCACAGTAGTATATTTTAGTCCTTTGTCCCATGATAGAACTGTGAGGAATGCAAAATAATTTTATGGTGTAGAATCTTGTTCTTAACTCACTAAAATAATTAGATAATATTTTGGTAGCACTATGTAGATAAATGGGGCTGGGATTTAGCTCAGTTGGTAGAGCACTGCGCTGCAGTCTCTGAGGCCCTGAGTTCAATTCCCAGCACCACAAAAATGGGAGAGGGGCCTGGCAATCCACTCCCAAGGCAATCCAGAAAGAGTCAGCCATTGAAAACCCTATGAGGGTCGCTATGAGTCAGATACTGACTTGATGGCACCTAACAACAACGACAACAACATGTAAATAAATGCCTGTAGCCATACCACTATGGAGTCCAATCCCGTCAGATCTTCAAAGCAAAGCAGGGTTGGGCCTGGTTAGTACTTGGTTGGGAGACTGCCTAGGAACACCAGGTGCTGAAGGCTTGGGAGAAGGACCTGGCAACCCACTCCCAAAAGACAATGGGCCATGGAAAACCCTATAAATAGCAAAGATGCATGACAGTAGTGTTTCGTCTTTTGTAGGTAGAGTCAATATGAGTTGGGACACCAACTAGACCACACCCAACGACAATAATGTGTATATAAATGATAAATGAACAAAATTAAAGACAAGCATATTGAGCTATTGGGCAGAGACATCCTCACCCTCCCTTTGCAAACAAAGAAGTAAACTTGTACAAGGATATACAACACACTATTGTAAAAATTAATTTCCTTTTCATCTGGCTAGACTTCTTTCTACTCCACTATCCTGCTTCCAGGAAATTCTTTGAAAAGTGAGTAGGGAAGTAAGTCAAAGGACTGATTTAAAGGATTATTGTCTCTGGTGATATTCAAAGGACACTAAGGAAAAGGGATTCAGCAGATCAGAGTTGCATTAGAACAAATTTTCTGACCAGAATAGTCTCTGGAAGAGAGGCTGTGATAGTTAGGAGGGACAAACCTTATGATCATTCCTTAGTCTTGTAAAAAAATTAATCTTTTCATGTTCCATGTACAGTATTCAAGGCTGCAAAATAAACTGATAAGACAAGCATCATATTTCTTTCATTCCTTCTATAAATGAGACAGCACATAAAAGCTGCCACAGCGAGGTCAATGCTTTCCCCTATGAAATCCTTAGGAAGTTCTTATAATTTATCTCCTGACAAGTTTTAGGAAGATAAGTTTTCATTTGTGACTTTTAAAGTTTATTTTGTAGAGAACTCTTATTGATAAATTACTGTGCTGCAAGGTCAGCTTTGTTTCCACTTTAAAAATCTTACCAAAGATTCTAACAAAATCTCTAAGAACATAGAATCATGCAGCAGTTAGTGTATGCTCCTTGGAAAAATGTTAAATGATTAAAATGGACATAAAATTGTTAATGATTGATTGAATCATTTAAAATTATCATATAATTTCTACTCCTTGAATCAAAAATACTTGAAAAATAAAAATTTTAACGACATTAATGTAAATGTTTTATTAGTAACTTATCTTCTTTTTCTTTTTTTTTTCTTTGAGATAAAGTCTCACTATATAGCCCAGGCTGGCTTCAAACTCACACCAATCCTCCTGCTTCAGCCTCCCTGGGTGCTGGGATTACAGGTGTGGGCCACCACACCAAGCTATCAGTACCTCTTATTTCACAAGTTTCCTCTGTTCATTATCTACTACAATGATACTATTACTTTGTGAGTGGTCTTCCTTACATATTTTGCTTTTGAATTCCTTTCTCATATTTCATTTACTGTCTACTCAGCCTAACTGCTTTTGCTCCTTCACTTGCAAACAAACGTGATTATTTTTGTATATATGTTTTTTCAGAATTTTCTTATTGGGATCTGCCTCATGTTTCAGGTGCAACTGATTGCCTCACTGCTGACTTCTAAAGCAGAAGTATCAATTTCTCCTCTGAGAAAGCATAAGTGATTCTAAACATAAACATGTGTTGCATGAGTTTTAATTTTGGACCTGACTTGACTAATACTCATATTCAGTGCTTTAATTACTGGATTTTACAAACATTTTAGAATTAAGGCAAATTCTTTCTTACTATTCTTTTTTATTTTTATTTTTTCTTGTCATATTTGTTCATGTGTTAATCCAGAAGCACCACAGAAGTACTTAAGGATTGTGTTAAAATTCAGTTGAGGTTTTTCTTTGAATTACAGTTAGCATAGAAATTAATTTGAGAGGAACTAATATATTTACCATATTGAGTCTCAGCAAAAAAAAAAAAGCTAGTAGAAAATACATATCTACTCATTCACATCTTTCCTTTGTAATACTTTTTAGGTTTCTTTGTTGTTGTTGTTGTTAGGTGCCATCGAGTCGGTATCCGACTCATAGCGACCCTCATAGGGTTTTCAATGGCAGATTGTTTCGGGATTTCCTTGGGAGTGGATTGCCAGGTCCTTCTCCCATTTTTGCGGTGCTGGGAATTGAACTCGGGGCCTCAGAGACTGCAGCACAGCTCTCTACCCACTGAGCTAAATCCCAGCACATTTTTTAGGTTTCTTTAGTTCTCATAAAAATTTTTTTTGTTAGTAGCTAACGTTTGCGTAGGGTACTGATATGATAATTCTGTTTCCTTCAAGTATATTTTTGTCCTTTTCTATTTATAGCACTTATTTTCTCTGTCTTGATTTCTTTTTCCACTCTTCTTTCTTGCCTTCTCCCTCCCTTCTATCCTTTTTGGTTTGTTTCATAGCATTAGCTTGAATTCTAAAAAATAAATAAATAAATAAATAGAAATGATAATGTCAGATGCTATGTTTTGGATGTGGTTTGTCCTCCAAAGATTCATGCACTGGCAGCTGGGTCCCCAGAGTGGTGGTAATGAGATGTTGGGACCTTTCAGAGGAGGGGCCTAGTGACAGGTAATTAGGTTATGGGGCTCTGCTTTCATGAAAGGATTAATGCTGTCTCATGGAAGTGGGTTGTTATAAAGAAAGACCATCCCAAATACTTGGCCCTTTCTAGGCATGGCTGTTTTCCTTCCCATATTACCATTGTGATACCACTGGGGGAGCCTCACTAGGACTGGTGCCATCCTGTTTGGACACTCCACAATGGGAAGCCTATGTTTTCTTTCTTCCAGTTGCCCCTTCTGGAGGTCCAGATTCAACTCCTATCTACCAGCCTTTAACTCTGTGACCTCTCCCCACCTCTTCAAGTCACCTTGTTGGTGTCCTAAGTGAGAGAAGTATTATGTTAAATGCTAGAAGTATAACCCAGATTGTAAAGGGACTAGGTAAGAATACATGCTCACCAAGTATAAATTCTACCAATACAGACTACTTTTTCAGGAAGGCTGATGGTAAAGGGAATGAGAAAGGAAACTTAGTAACTAAAGGAGATTGGTGATTAAGAAATGGAATTGTCTGAGTGGAGAAGACCTGTGCATGACTGAAGGAAGAAGGAAAAGGAGATTGTGGAGCAGAATAGGTTGAAAATGGCCAAGAACAGGGATTAGTGTGTAAGGCAATATCCCATGGAGCATCAATGAGGTTAGAGTCTATCTTAGTATGTTGGGGTGGCTATAGCAGAATATCATAGATTAAATAACTTATGCACAACAGAAAGTTCTGGGAGCTAAGAAGTGCAAGATCAAGATGCTAGCAGATTAAGCATTTGCTGAGATCTGCTTTTTTTTCCCTGTGTCCTCACAGCGCAGAGGAGTGAGGGAGCACTACAAAATCTCGCATACAAAGGTACTAATCCCATCCATGAGGGTTCTGCCTTCATGACCTAATCAACTACGAAAGGCTTCACCTCCTAATCCTATTGATAGATATTGAGGGCTAAGATTTCAATATACGGATGCTAACAACATACATTAGTGAGAGGGAAAAACTGGACATTAATATGTGGAGGAATAAAGCTAGATTCCCTACCTCTCACCATAAATAAAAATCAATTCAAAATGGATTAAAGATCTAAACGTAAGACCTGAAACTGTGAAACTGACAGAAGAAATCATAGGGGAAGCACTTCAATATATTGGTATAGGCAAACACTTTTTGGGTAAAAAAAAGCAAGGACAATAAAAGTGAAAATACACAAATTGCATTAAATGAAACTAAGAAAGTTCTGCACAAAATCAACAGAGTGAAGAGACAGCTAGTAGCATGGAAGAAAATATTTGCAAACTATTCAACTGACAAGAGATTCATATCCAGAATAGATAAAGATTCAAAAACATTCACCAGCCATAAACCAAATAACCCAATTTAAAAATAGGCAAGTGAGATTTACAAAATGTATAATGCACCTATATGCATATGGGGAAATATGGTTCTATAAAATATGTAAGTTGATGAATGTGTAAGCAAAAGTGAGGTAATAGTTGCGTAATGGGTGTAGCAAAACTTTTATTAGTCTTGTTAAAATAGTAATTTATTTTAATTTAGCTTTCTAATTAATTATTAAAACATGTAATGATTTAAATATTAGCATTTGAAAAAAGTGGCAGCCTGAAATAAGCCATTTAATCCAACATCTAGGGAGCAATACATGTAAGACCTTGCCAAATATTCCATAGACCTTCTCTGACTGCCACATGCTCTTCAAATACAGAGTGGTCTACTGGTCCACCAGCCAAAATTGTTTTAAGGGCTGTGCAATAAATAAGTAGTAGCAATGTTCCTGAACTTGCTATATATGACCTCTTAATATCTAAAAGACCTACCAAATTTTACTTTTTTCTTTCTGATTAGCAGTATAGTATGTCTCTTATTTTAGGAGAAGCATTACAACAATCTCCAGACCACATCAATGCCTAAAATCTTCACTGAAATTCTCACACTTTTATTCTTTTTACTTCTCATCCTTTGGCATGCACAGATTTAACAATGCATCTACAGTGTTTGCTACTTCTTGCTCATCAGATCAAATTGGACTTGACAAGGCTGCATATTTAGTTGCTATCACAACTGTCCAACTCTCAAGACTGAGGTTATGGGCTTGATTCTTAGCCATATCTGCTCAGCAGCAACAGGGGATAAAGGATTGCTTTGTAACAACAATGAAGGCTTTCTCTTTTTCCCTTTGTACCTTGACTTCCACCCTCAAAGCATTAAATTTGTCCTCTTCCCTATATGTACTTTCTACAATAATGAGAGATAACTAGGCCAAGCCACAATCTTTTAATCGCCATTGTCTTCAGAATGACCAATATTCACAGTCACTTGGTCATCAAATATTTTTACCCTCCACCTACTCTCTATTTCATACGCGAGGTGATAATGTAGTAGGGATGTTACTTCATGCCATGGATTACTTGTCAAATTTCCCTATGATCAGGAGGTTATCTGTATTCTCCTCCAATGTGTTAGCTGTTCAATTACAGTATCACTTTTTAAAGGTTTTTGTTTACCCCTACGGTCATCCTTGGGAGAAGGACCCAACAACCCACTCCCAAAAATCAATCCATCATTGAAAACCCTATGAATAGTACAGAAGCACTGACAATAGTGTTTCTCCAGTTGTACATAAGGTCAATATGAGTCGGACACCGACTCAATGGCACCTAACAACAACAACAACAACAACAACAATGGTTATCCTGGATGTGAATCACATTTTTTAGGACCCCAGAAGAAAACAGGTTATATTCAAAATGGGAGAAAAAGGAGAAATTAACAAAGGGACTATCTCTGAGCTTGTGGGTAGATTTAAGGGAACTCAAGAAGGGATGGCATTGCTTCCTTAAGCTAGCAATAGCAGGAAGATGATATAGGAAATACATAAGTGCATTGATATTCACGTGTGTAAATAAAATGCATGCTTACTTTGATTGTGAAGTGTTATCAGTGAAAATGCAGAAATGCAAAATAACATTACTTTGAGATTTAAGCAATATGTGTATGTACTGCCATAAATCCTTAAGTAAAAGTGAGACTATGAGAGGTGGGAGAGGAATAGTGGGAAGGGGGAAGAAGCAATGGGGGGAGTGGGTAGTGAGGAGTAAAAAAGAGCAAAATACATGATATAATTGTAAAAAAAAATGCCATAAGCAAACCCATTATGTTGTATGCTAATTAAATTTTTAAAAAATAAATAAAAATTAAAATAAACAAATAAATAAAAATATTATTTCCATGAGAGAGATGTTAACACAACCCGTTTTCAAATTGGGACTGTATGTGAATTATCATGTGATTTATCATGCATAAAGTATGAGAGTAACAGGAAAAAATACCCAAACTATTTTAAAATAATGCATGGATTGTCTCCCCCCACCCGGCAATGTGTATGTAGGGGGGGTTCCCTTTAAGTTCTGCCTTTATATTTTATTGATTTCATACCCTAGAATACCTTGTAAGGAAAGCATGTGCTAGTTTTCATAGGCAGAAAGGTTCTGGCACCCAAAAATGTTATGTTCACATGCCAGAACCTGTGATTGTGACCTTTTAGAAAATGGGTTGTTGCAGATGTAACTAGGCTAAAGATCTAAAATGAGATTGTCTTGGATTACCTGAGTGGGCCCTAAATAACAGTGACAGGTGTCCTTATAACAGACTCACAGAGGTGGAGGAAGTCAAGGAACACCTGGAGCCAGAGGAAGCCGTGCAACTCAGCTTCCCATTGCTGTGACAAAATACTAGAGATAACTCCACTTAAGGGAGAGGAAGCTCATTTTTGCTTATGGTTTCAGACCATGGTTGTTAGGGTTTATTGCTTTTGTACCTGTGTTGAGGCAGTACTGCAAGGTGGAGGAAACCATTAACCTCATGGCATCTAGGAAGCAGGAATATCACGGCAGCCAGAGAATGGTAAAGCAAAGCTATTAGGTAAACCTAATAGCAGATAAGAAGCCCAGGTAGGGAAAGGGCAAAAGACAAGATACATCTTTCTAGGGAATTTCCCCAGGGCCTTCCTTCCTCCAACTTGCCTCCTACCTTTTATCACCTCCCAATAATGCCATCATATTGTGAATCCATTGAGAGATTAACCCACTGATTAAGTCAGAACCCTCAGGATCCAGTCACTTCCCAAAAACCCATCAGCTGGCAACCAAGCCTCCAGTACAAGAGCCTATGGGGGCATTTCATATTCAAACCATAACACCAAACATGCTTTAGAAAATTAGAAGCTTTCATCCAGAGTACTGACCTGAATATACCCACATTTCATAGAGGTCACTCAGTTGTTTTTTTTTAATTGGAAATTTTTAATGTACAACTTAATGTGTTTCATTCTGACATGGATTTCATTGTGATATTTCCATATTTGCGTTTCATTGTACATTGCACAGATAACTTCCCCCTTACTCTCTTGTGCACCTCCTCCCCACATCCCCCCCCCCCCCACCCGAGGCCTTTCTTCCACTTGCATGTCTTTTTGTGGAGATATTTTTCTATATATCCTTGGATCCCAATTATGTTTAAGGTTGCAACTTTTTCTGTAGTGATCTATCTTTTTATGTTGTCAGTAATATTACTTGAATTTTCCAGCCCATTTGTATTATTACCATTCTTTGGTATTATTGGTATTATAATTATTTCCCAAACTATTAAAGTTGGACTGTTTACTCTGAGTTCGCCCTCTCTCTCATTCCTCACTCCTTCTCTCTCTTCTTTCTTCTCCCATCATCTCTTCCTTTTGCTACATCCCTCCCTCCAGTTTTTAAGAAGAATGCATTGGTCTGGGAGGAGAACAGAGGGAAAGAGATCTATGCTAGACTATTGTAACCACCTGGGAAAAAATTATGAGGCTCATAATTAGGGAAAAATCAGTGGAAGTGGAGAAAGATGATCATTTTAAAATTATATTTCAGAGCTGGGTACAGTGGCTCACACTTGTAATCCCAGTGACTTGAGAGGCGGAGGCAAGAAGATCTCAAGTTTGAGGCCGGAGACAGCCTGTATAATTTAGCAAGACCCCATTTCAAAATTAAAAAACAAAAAACAAACAAACAAACAAACAAAAAGGGCTGTGGGTGCAGCTCAGTACTATAGTGCTTTCAAAGCATGAGTGAGGCTCTTGGTTTAACCCCACAGTACTGCAAAAAATATAAATAAAATTATATTTTGGAAGCAAAACTGACAATATCTTGTAATTAATTGAGTACAGAGGGAGAAGATGTTGCAAAAGACTCTGAACATGTCTAGCTTAGGTTATTACCAATTTAAGGTACCATTGACTATAAAATGCATCCTTATGTTACATATCACTAAGAAAAACTCTATTAAACTATGGCATGATACTTTATTATCATTTAGAATTTCTATTTTGAACAAAATGCAAGAGCTATTTTAGATCTATTTAGACAAAGATTTTTAAAATCACATTTCACTCTTCCAAGGAGGAAAATGTAAGCAAAATAAATCTGTTAAAGTGTTCCTACAACATTTTCACATTCAGAATCTAACTCTTACAAGTAATTTTTCTACTCAGAATTGTCAAAATCCATATTTTCCATTCATTATTTTCCTCTGTGACAATAAGAGTTTTCCACTATTATTTCTGAATTTTCTTTTAAATTGTAAGCTTTGGGGCTGGTAATTTGTTGACACAGGAAGTTGTCAAAGGAAGGCTTTTAGACAATGTCTGGGACTTTGTGGGTTTAAGAGATCCTTAAAGTTTTTCTTAATGACAATGTCAAGGAATTACCATTGTCTGGTTATAGCAACAGAAATAATTAAGACAGCTGCATATGTACCAGCAAGGAAAACTATATCATAATTGTGTCCTGAACCAACAATTCTAAGATATATCCGGATCTCAGAGATGCTAAATTAAGGGAGGAAATATAATTCAGAATGGATGAGAAAAATGGAATGGTGACATTAAATAAGACAGACAACACAGGGATGCTAAAAATTTAAATTTAATTACTTTTCATTGTTATTTCACTGGGAATACAAATATCCCGCATAACACTAAGAAAAGTACAGAGCCAAAAGTGATAGTGAACACTTTTTTCGGTGCTGGGGATCAAACCCAGGGTCTTGAGTGTGCTAGGCAACCATTCTACGCCCCAGGCCCTGAGGGTGGGCATTTTGAACATACGCTTCCTTAAACTATGTGCTGTAATGTTTTAGTAAGATTCCTGAGTAAATCTGTTTATTACTAAAGTGTACATCCATTGTTATGAAATCTGTACTGAGGCTCTCTGTACATCCCTCCTTGGACACTATTATAGGAAGTGTGACATGCACATTCTTTGACAGACTGCATGTGGGCCAGGAAGCAGGATACACAGAAGCACTGCTGTCTGCTTCTGTAAAATATTGTTGTTAGGTGCCATTGATTTCGGTCCAACTCCTAGTGGCACTGTGTACAACAAATGAAATACTTCTCCACACTGCCCCATCCCCTTCTCTGCTATTAATAGGGTTTTGATGGCTGATTGTTTTGTGATTGTTGCAGGATTGTTTTGGGAGTGGGCTTCCAGCTCCTTCTCCAGTTTTTGTGGTGCTGACAATCAAACCCAGGGCCTCAGAGCACATAGAACAGTACTCTACCAACTGAGCTAATCCCCAGCCCTCTGTGAAGTATTAGACCTGAAGAAAAGGACAAACCTCAAAGGTGCTCTCACTTAGCCACGCTTGACACCTAGAAAGGTTTCATTTAGTATAAACATTAAGCTCTGTTAGATTTGTCAGTCTATACAAAAAAGTACATTGTTTAAAATGAAGGTTATGTAGGCTAGTACCTATTACCTGCAATTTGGAGAGTTGCAAGTGGTAGTCTAACTAGGGTTAGCGTGAACCAGAGAGTGAAGAGGAAATTTAAACCATTCTCTACTTTCTTTAATTTTTAGTTAGGTTAGCTATGTTTTGCAGCTGTTAGTCTCATTGTGAACTCACGTGTTTCAGATCTGCTTGTTTTTTCTAGTAACAATAACAATGAATGAGAAAGTAGCTATTTTAAATTCCAAGTTGACACCTTAAAAACATAGCAAAACAGATGGTTTTGCAGCAAAATTTAGTTAAACAATGAACTTATATGACTAGTGGGACTGGATGTGATATGCATACTTTGCAGTTAGATAAAACTAATTTCAAAGACTAACATAAACCTCCTAGCTCCATGAATTTGTCAAATTACCTAATCTCCTTGAGCTTCTGTGTCTATTTGTAAAATGGATGTGTCAATATTTTGTTTGTACTGAAATAAATAAAAGAAATAATATATAATTCTTCATATATAGTAGGCACTTAGTAAATAGTAGCCTCCCTTCTTACCATTCTTATCATAGTCCATCAATGATCAAATTTAGCAGTTAGAGGAATTCCTTAGTTACACATGGAATCTCTACCTTTGGAGTCTGGAAGGGCAGGGGCAAGCCAGTTTAGACAAGGTCTGTGTGCTTTGTTATATTGAAGCATATGAAACAGCCATTTTTCTATGCCAAAAAGAGGCCAAATCTCTGAATTTTTAAATGGCCACCTACTATTACTGGACTTGCTCTGTGTGCCAGTTACAAACCATTTGCTATTTTTTTTTAAAACTACTCTTAAAAGCCTGCAGCCATAGCACCGTGGCTTCTGATCTTGTTAGATCTTGGAAGTTAAGCAGGGTCAGGCCTGGTTAGCACTTGGATGGGAGACCACCTGGGAACACCAGATACTGTAGGCTTGGGAGAAGGACCTGGCAACCCACTCCCCAAAACCAATCCACCATTGAAAAGCCCTATGAATAGCAGAGAAGCACTGAAGATAGTGTTTCACCTGTTGTACGTGGGTTGCTATGAGTTGGATACTGACTCCATAGCACCTAACAACAACTCTTTAAAAATGTCAATAAAATCCATATTATTGAGTATGAAGCCAGTTTGGATACTGGTTATCTTTTTAGTCTTCTGTCTTTCCAATTGTCTTTTATTTTTGACTATCAAAATAACTGGAGTAGTTACTATAAAAATTACAGGACAAATCAAGGAAAAGAATAAAAATAACAACTCATAAGGAAATGTGAAGTGCACTTCCATCTTCCATTTCACATTCTCACACCTATATTCTGATTGATGTTTTTATCTGAGGACCAGAAGTGAACATGCCAAGTATAGGTGATATGGTTTGTTATTCTAAGCAATTACTTGGATTATTAATCCTACTTATGAAAATTATACTGAGAGCCCTCAGAGTTACATATCACTCACTGGTGAAAAACTAATCTAATTTGACTTTGGGTACAATCATATTTGTCCTTCTAACCATAATTCCTCTCCTTGAGAGAAGTTTTGTGAATTTTGTGGGGAATAAAGAAATAAAAGTGATTGAAAAGTGTGCTTTACATTGAGAATTTTATTTCAATTCAATTGCAGGAGTTCGAGATAAAAATAAATTAACTGTTGCTGCTTTCTTTCAGGTTTTTCCAACAAGGTTGTATTTTGGATATCTTAACTCTGTTGTTATTGTTAGGTGCTGTCGAGTTGGACTCATAGTGACCCTACATACAACAGGCAAAACAGTATTGTCAGTGCTTCTCTGCTATTCATAGGGTTTTCAATGGCTGATTGTGTTTTGGGAGTGGGTTGCCAGGTCCTCCTCCCAAGCCTAGAGCACCTGGTGTTCCCAGGTGGTCTCCCATCCAAGTACTAACCAGGCCTAACCCTGCTTAGCTTCTGAGATCTGACGGGATCGGATGCCACAGTGGTGTGGCTGCAAGTTACCTCAAGTTTAGGTTAAGTTAAAGAGAAAGGGAAGGATTTCCACTGATTAATTCTCCTCTCTCAGAAATCCAATAATTTATTTCATGTTTTAGTCCATGTTTGCCCTGGCTGGATCAAAACTGATCACAACTGATTTGTATTAGGGAAATACTTGATCGTGAGAAATGACCTTGTATGTATTTTTAGAGTCAGATATAAAGAGCATGGTGTGTGTGTGTGTGTGTGTGTGTGTGTGTGTGTTGAGAGATGACTATGGAAGAAAAAAATAATGTTTAAAAATGAGTGTGTTTTGAGGAGAGTGTGGGAAAGCCAATGGGAAGTAAATAGGATGCATTTCTAAAGTTAACATTCAGCAACAATTTTGATGATGAATCTACTGATTTTTTTGAACAACATGTTTACTTCTTAAAATGAAAGTTACCTGTTTTTCTTTTCAATAAAACCTGTTTATCTTGTTCTACAGCAGCCAAAGGCTCATAAAGAAGTATCTTCTGCAGAATGTTTTGTTCTGGAAAACAAGGTCATTTAAACACTTGATAACCTACTGAAGTCTCAAGACATTTGTAGCCTATACACAGATAAAAGGATTTTCAACCTTTTGATATTTACCACGATTTCAGCTGCAAAAAGAAGAGTACTTGGCTAATTATATATTTTTAAGAAATACGGGTATTATTTAACCACTGGGTTGGAATGAACTTGGGTATTTCTGTGCACCCCACCCTCACTGCTTATTGTGTACAAATTGCCTAATATAGCTCAGAAGGTATTCAACAGTATGCTAGATTTTTACACCATATTCTTTAAATAAAAGAAGGATGTGGCTTAAGTGAGTTGAGATACATTGTGCATAATTTTCCCTTCCTTGGGATTTCATATTATTGATGCTCCTAGAAGCAGCTCAGTAAAGAAACTTACATACTTTGTTTAATACAATGTCTCCTGAATGTCTCTGACTGTGAAACATTGATGATAGATAGATGATAGATTTCTTGTAGACAGATAAATAGATATTGTGTTAGCATTGTGTTACCATAAGAAAACCTGAGATAATCAACTTATAAAGAGAAAAAGGTTATTTTGGCTAACAGTTTTGGAGTTTCCAATCCAGGATTGGGCAGTACATTGCTTTGGGAGTCTGATGAGGCAGCACATCATGGTGAGAGGATAGAGCACAGCAAAGCTTCTCATGCTCATTAGCCAGGAAGCAAAGAGCCAAGGAAGAGACTGAAGTCACACAATTCCCTTGGAGGCCATTCCCTCAATGACTTCAAAACCTCCAAAGAGTCCTCACCTCCTAAAATTTTATCATCTCCCAATAGCACCATCCTGGAGACCACGCCTTTAGTACATAGTCCTTGGAAGGACACTTATCTAAACCATAGCATACATAGTCTGCCTTCACATACTTTCTACCTTCCTTCCTGATATACTTTCTATCTTCCTTCCTTATTACAATAGTTTTCCTTTGCTGATAAGTCAGAAAATAGAAGGAAAACACCAATGTATGCTTAATTAGACTGCCTTATCAAGTGGTTGTGCTGGGATTTAGCTCAGTTGGTAGAGCACCACTCTACAGTCTCTGAGGTTCCGAGTTTGATTCCCAGCACCAAAAAAATGGGAGAAGGATGTGGCAACCCACTCACAAGGTAATGCCCAAACAATCTGCCATTGAAAACCCTATGAGGGTCGCTATGAGTCAGACATGACTCGACGGCACCTAACAACAACAACAACAACATCAAGTGGTTACAAATTCTTACCTAGTCTACTCTCCTGGGTTTGATCCCCAGCTCCACAAAAACAGGAAAAAGACCTGGCAGCCCACTCCTGAAATAATCAGCCCCCAAAACTATGTGAACAGCAGACAAGCACCAGCATAGTGCTGGGCATGGCACAGTGTTGGGGAGTGTTTCCTCTGTTGTACATAGGATCACTACGAATTGGACCCAACTCTGTGGCACCTAACAACCACCACCACCACAACAACAGCTTATTCTCATCATCTTGATCTAAAAGAGGTGGTGACTCTGTTGTGGGATTCATTTTTAGGAGCCCTAGCTCTGGTAGATCATGTGAGACTCAGCTATGTTTTTTGGTGAAACTGATAGCAGGCAATAATACCTTATTGTATTCCTCCAAAGCATATGCTTTTCTGTGCTATGTGCTATATTGTGACAGTCCCCTGCAAGGCCAAAGTCCTAATCTCATCCACCAGATGAGGGAAATTCTTGAGTTTCAATCTCCCATAGGACCTGGTAATTTAAAGAAACCCTTGCTGGTCTCATCTGTCTCTGCTAAATGCTGCCTCTTAAAAAAACAAAAAAATACGAAAACAAAAAGAAACTGAATAAAAAGTTCCTAGAACTAATAATTGAGTTCATTAGTGCCACAGGATCACAAAATAAACATAGAAAAATCAACTATATTTCTCTGTACTAGCAATGAACACATGGACAACAAAATTTAAATTATAACACTATTTACCATAGATCAAAAGTGAAATATTTAGACATAAATGTCTAACAGTATAGATAGAGAGACCTCTCTTATTAATGGATCAGAATTAACATCATGAAAATGGAACTGCGTCTTACATATTTCGGACATGTAGTCAGGAGAGAGCAATCCCTAGAGAAGGACATCATGTTTGGAAGAGTGGCAGGTCAACGCAAAAGAGGAAAACCCTCCACCAGATGGATTGACACAGTGTCTGCAACAATGGGCTTAAACATAAATAAGATCGTTTGCCTGGCACAGAATCGGCAAATGTTTCAATCTGCTGTACATAGGGTCGCTATGAGTCGGACTCAACTCGACGGCACCTAACAACAACAACAACAACCAAACATAACGTACAGATTCAATTCAATCCCCATAAAAATTCCAATGACACACTTCACAGAAATACAAAAATCAATCCTAAAATTCATGTAGAAGCACAGAAGATCTCATATAACCAAAATTATCCTAACCAGCAAAAGAAGTGCAGGACACATCACCGTACCTGACCTCAAACTATATTACAGGGACATAATAACAAAAATTTTGCAGTATTAGCACAAAAATAGGCATAAAGAACAATGGAACAGAAGTCCCAGATATACACCTACACAGCTACAACTACCTGATCTTTGACAAAGGTGCCAAAGGCATACATTGAAGAAAAGATAGGCTCTTCAACTAGTGGTGCTGGGAAAACTAGATATCCGTATGTAGAAGAATGAATGTAGATGCATGTCACTTGACTTGTACAAAAATCAACTTCAAATGGATCAGAGATCTCAGTGTAAAACCGGAAGCTTTCGATCTACTAGAAGCAAATGTAGGGAACACACTCCAACACATTGGCACAGGCAAATACTTTCTTAACAACACTCCAGTAGCCCAGGAAATTGAAACAAGAATTGACAAATAGGATTACATAAAATTAAAAAGCTTTTGCACAGCAAAGGAAAACATTAATAGAGTAAAGGTAGAGCCCACAGATTGGGAGAAAAGTTTTGCATTCTACACATCTGACAGAGGATTAATATCTAAGATATATCAAGAAATTAAACACCAAAGTAACAAATAATCCAATAAATAAGGGGGCAATGGAACAGGACATTCCTCAAATGAAGAAGTTGAAAGAGCCAATAAACATATGAAAACATGTTCAATATCCTTAGCCATTAGAGAAATGCAATTGAAAACTACACTGAAATTCCATCTCACCCCAGGCAGAATGGCTAGCATCAGGGAAACAACAAATGCTGGCAAAGATGTTGGGGAAAAGGAATCATTTTACACTGCTTATGCAACTGTACATTAGTATAGTCATTATGGAAGTCAGTATGGAGATTCCTCAGAAAACTAAAAATAGAACTACGATATGATCCAGCTATACCACCCCTAGGTACATGCCCAAAGGAAGAGAAGTCATCATACACAGGGACACATGAACTTCCATATTTATTGCAGCACTGTTCATAATTGCAAGGATATGTAATCAGCCCATACGTCCGTCAAAAGATTATTGGATTAAAAATGTGGTATATGTACATGATGGAACGTTATTGACCAGTAAAGAAGAATAAAATTATATCATTTTCAACAAAATAGATGGAACTGGAGATCAAATTTTTAAGCAAAATAACTCAGACTCAAAAAAGAGAAATGCCACATGTTCTCATTCATATGTGGCAGTTAGATATACTATAAAGAAAAAAAAGTATGTTCTTATATGATGGTTTCTAATGTATCTAAGACTGGAAAATACAAGAGAACCAATAAGGAAGGGGGAGGGAACCACAGGGAGAGAGTGGGAAGTAGGAAAATTGGGAGGGTGAAGAGGAGCAACATATAGGGTTAAGAGGCACAGTTGTTGTTAGGTGCTATTGAGCAGGTATCTGACTCATAGTGATCCTATGTACAACAGGCGAAATAGTATTCAGTCTTTCTCAGCTATTCATAGGGTTTTCAGTAGCTGATTGTTTCTTGGGAGTGGGTTGCTGAGTCCTTCTCCCAAGCCTACAGTACCTGATGTTCCCAGGCAGACTCCCATCCAAGTACTAACCAGGCTTGACCCTGCTTAGCTTCTGAGGTCTGACGGGATCTGATGCCACAGTGGTATGGCTGCAAGCAAAGAGGGAGAGAACAAGTCTAAAATACGGGATCCAATTCTATGAAAATTCCATAATGAATCTCACTATACTGTATGCAATTTTTAAAAATCATACTGTCTCATAAATATATACAATTATCACTACATGTAAAGCAATTTTTTGTTCTTTTTGTTTTTGTTTTTATAAAATGTTTAAGGAGATAGAAATGTCAACAATTCTGATTGTATAATTGCACAGTGAAATGTGCAAACTGAATTATCACTCTGTACCCCATAAATATGTACAATCAAAATAATTTAAAAAAAAACAATATACTGGACTTGTGCAGCAAAAACTATATAACATTGATGAAAGTCTAAGTCAGTGCTTGAACCCCATAAAAAATTGGGTTCAGTTTCAGATGCAGGCTTAATATGTTAAAATTCAGAGGGCTCAGACTTGAGTTTAAATCCTATGTGTTTGGATTCAAATCAAATCCAAACCCTGAATTATACCATTTCAAGCATTTTTAAAAGTTTTCTGAACCTGAACTTGAACCAAAACCAAGTAAAAAATTGGGTTCTGGTTCAACTTTCAATTTTTTTGTGTGTCAATAGCTATTTTAAAAATGAAAAAAATTTGAAGTATTTACATTCATCTCTCTACATGTAGGATTAAAATTTTAAGCCTGAATCCAAACCAAACCTCTAAATTTGAACCTGAACCAAAGTTTTTGTAATTTTGAAGACCTGATCTAAATAAATGGATAAACATACCATTTTCATGGATTAAAGATTTTGATATTATAAAGATATTAATTCTCTCCAATTTTATATGCAGGTTTAACACAATGGCTATTAAAATCCCAGCAATGTATTTGCATATATGGACAAAATTATTCTAAAATGTACATAAAAAGGCGAAGGAGCTAGAATAGCCAAAACATTATGAAAATTAAGAATATAATGGGAAGAATCAGTATACCCAATTTCAAGATTTACTTATAATAAGACTGTGTGCTACTTGCAGAGCTAAGCAAATAGATTAATAGAACAGAATGGAGAATCAAGAAATACCAATTTACCCAACTGATTTTTAAGAAAGGTAAAGAGGATATTCAATGGAACAAAAGGAAACCTTTCAACAAATTGTGCTAGAGAAATTAGACTTCCACAGATTAAAAAAGTAAAAAGAAACCAAAGACCCTAGACATAAATCTCATACAAAAATGTATTCATAATTGAGCATAGTGTTAAGTGTAAATTACACAACTTACACAAAACAAAGGCACAACACAAAGACTTTCTTAAGGCTAGGCGAGAAGTTCTAAACTTGATACAAATATACAAGCCATAGTAAATTGGAATTCATCAAAATGAAAAACTTTTTCTGCAAAGACTCTGTTAAAATGTAAAAAGACAAGCAGCAGACTGGGGAAAGTATTTGCAAATTACAAATCAATAGGCTATCATCCAGAAAATACAAAAATTTCTAAGGACTCAACCATCAAAAACCAAGCAATCTGGCCTGGCACTGTGGCATACTCCTGTAATTGCAGCTACCAGTACCTGGAAGGCTGAGGCAAGAGGATGACAACTCTAAGGCCAGAGTCAGCCTGAGCAATTTAGCAAGACCCTGTCTCAAAAATGTAAAAAAATGAAGGGGCTGCATATGCAGCACAATGGTAGAGCACTTCCCTAACATGTGCATGGCCCAGGCTTCAATCCTCTAGTACTGCCAAAAGAGAAAGAGAGAGAGAGAGAGAGAGAGAGAGAGAGAGACAGACAGACAGACAGACAGACAGAGAGGAAAGAGAGAGAAAGAAAGAGAGAAAGAAAGAAAAAAGAACTAAAGAAAGAGAAAGAGAAAGAGAGAGAGAAAGAAAGAAAGAAAGAGAAAGAAGGAAGGAAGGAAGGTAGGAAGGCAGGCAGGCAGGCAGGCAGGAAGGAAGGAATGAAGGAAGGAAGGGAGGGAAAAGAAAGAAAATCTAGCCAGCTGTGGTGCCACATGCCTGAGGCAAGAGGATTGAGAGTTCTAGCCTGAGCTACATAGTGAGCCTCTGACAAAGGAGATGCAGACATGCATGAAAAATTCAACATCATTGCCACTAAGAATAGGCAAAATAAATCCACGATGAGATATTACTCTACACCAATCAAATGACTAAAATTTTAAAAATAATGACAAGAAATGCTTGTGAGGGAACGGAAATGCTGGGTCACTCACACACATTGTTCTTGAAAATGTGAAAGAGCATAGTCTAGATAATAATTTGTCAGATTCTTTAAAAAACTAAATGTACAACTATCATATGACTCAGCAATTGTATTTCTGGGCATTTATCACAAAGAAATTTAAAAATTATGTTTACACAAAAATCTGTACATAAATACTTATAGAAGACGTATTTGTAAGGAAAAAAGTAGAAGACAACCTAGATGTCTTTCAATAGGAAAATAGTTAATATGTAAATTTTGTTGCATCTATCCTCTGAACTGCTATTCACTAATAAGAAGGAACACTATGGATACATGCAACTCCCTGAGTGAGTCTCCAGAGAATTACACTGAATGAAAAAGGTCAGTCCCAAATGTTATAAATTACATTATTCTATTTATGTAACTTTCTTGAAATTAGGAAGGTATAGAAGTG
The DNA here is from genome assembly GCA_007922755.1 of Pedetes capensis. NCBI lineage: Eukaryota > Metazoa > Chordata > Mammalia > Rodentia > Pedetidae > Pedetes > Pedetes capensis. The sequence goes on from VMDO01005240.1 coordinate 19,323, forward strand.
GAGAACAGACTAATGGTTATATTGGTTGAGGGGATAATGTAAGAAAGTAGATGTGGTTATAAAAAGGCAAAATGAGGGATTGTTGTGATGATGGAAATGTTCTTTTTCTTGACTGTATCAATGTTAATATTATGTGATATAATTTTGAGAGACGTTACCATTTGAAGAAAATTGGCAAATAATACACAGGACTTCTCTGTATTATTTCTTAAAACTTCATGTGAATCTACAATTATGTCAAGATAAAAAGATTTTTAAACACAATTAAATACTAGATACCACTAGATGACTAAAACTAAAAATGACTGAAAATAGCATGTGTCCACAAGGATGTTAAGCAAGGAAAATTCTCATTATGGTGTAGATGGTATTATTAATTGATATAACCACTTTGGAAAATTGCTTGTCATTGTCTACTAATGACCAGCAATTTCATTATTAGATGTATCCTAGAGAAATGTTTAGAAGTGTGTTCCAAAATACAAACATTTTTCTTGATATTCCCAAACTAGAAACAACATAAATGTTCATCAACAATAGAATGAATAAATTATGGTGATTGCAATAGCATTAATGAATCTCACAAACAAAATTTTGATTGAAAGAATAAAATATATAAAATAGCATGTGATATATGATTTAATTTGTAGACTCTCAAAGACAGGCAAAACTAATTTATTATGGTAGAAGTCTTAATAGTGACTACCTTTGGGAAGGAGGGAGGAGGTAGTGATTGGAGGAGGCACAAGAGAGACCTCTAGGGTCCTTGACTTCATTGTATTGAGTTTGATGAAAATTCATGAGTCTGATTAATATGATTTGATACAAATACTATATGTATTTGTCTGTGTATACATTGACAATTGAAAAGGTGGTTTTAAAAATAATAAAATCTTCAGGGAAAATTGGCAAATTGGAAGGCTTTAAAGCATCAATATTTGATGGATCACAGACATGTTGTGGATACAGAAGATTTGAGCACCAAAATTAGCAATTGTGCAAAATAATTGGGGCACACAAGAAAGGTTTATAAAATTTTGCCAGATGTAATGTCCTAACATTTGATTTATACCCTAAATCCTATTCCTTCTCTGGGGATCAGGTTTTGGTTTCCAAAAGCCAGACATATGCAGTTTATTTCTCTTTTCTATCCTGTAACACATTCTCTGAGTCAATGACCTCAAAGTGAATAGCTTAAACTGTGGAACAGAAAATGAGAACTCTAGAGAAAAAACAATTATAATTTAATATCTCAAAAATATTTCTTAAACACATATACAAAGCATTGTAAGCTTGTAGAGTTACATAGATACATGACACAGGATTTCTGCTTTTGAGAAATTTATAATCTAGTAGAAGCAACTGACAAAATATAATGAGACCCACCAGTGTACTAAAGTGGCTGATAAAAGCTCATTAAACCCAAATGTTAAGCATCTGGGATTTTTTTGCCAACTAGTTGTTTAAAAAATTGACCACTTCAAAATGGCCACAGTGGGTATGTTTATACTGTAGAAAGTGATAACTACTACAAATATGGACTTCTCATCTTCCTAGAGAGTTTGTTTACTAGCACACTACTGATTATATCATAAAACAGCCTGTTTTGTAGTACAAAATGAACCATGTATTGTAGGAGTACAGAACATCACCAACCAGGAAGAGAAAGTCAGAATATCCCACTAGATATGTTCAATTTGCCTTGTCTGCCAAAACATGAACAGAAATTTTTCAGAATTACATGGTGTTCCAATCAGAGGGGATTGGATGGGGAAACTATTAAGATAATAAAAGTCATGTGTTGGACACAGGACTATAGCATACACTTATATAGAATGTACACCACACAAAAGCACCATATCTAATGGATTTTAATTCCCATCTATATTATTTTTCAGTTTTGCAGTGTTTCATTATTACTTTATTTAATCCAGAGGTGGACAATTTGTATATTTATGGCATCTGTAAGTCTTTATCATAGCAAATAAATGAAATAATTAGTCTTGTTCCTATAGAATTGGTCTTGATTCTCCCATTTTGCCTTATGAAGGTAATATGAGTTCAATAAAGATCTTGCAGATGTCACAACACCTAAGGTAAACTGTGCTTCTAAAAGAGGATTTTTTTTTTCTTAACAGAAGTCCTGGTTGGGGAATATACATTAAAAATTTTCCTGATGTTTCATTCTGGATAATCCTAGTGTTTTGTTTTGCAGTTAATATCATCTAATATTACTCTACCAGAATGTTTTCTGAGTTCCCAGTTTAAAGCTATAAGCACTTTCACTAAGACATGACACATGTAATGTAATTATAACTAATAACTAACATTTAAAAGTAACCCATTTATTATATTAAAATCTAATTGGGGTAACAATTCAGTTTGCCATAAAAAGTGTGTAGGGAAAGCCTTGAGTATGATACGGCATATAGTTGCTGAGGGAACCACCCAGTGACTCTATACATGAGAATATGGAAATCATTGTGTGGAACTTTGCCTATGTATAATCTTCAGAGAGTGTATACTTGTACACTCATTTAGATTCATACTCATTTAGCAATTTTATGTCCTTCATCTAACCAGGCCCCAGCTGATGATTTCCACTATTTGCACAATAATTGCAACGAACATACTAATTATTAATCATTTTAGGGTCCTAAAACAAGCTGGTAACATTCAATTTTACTTCTGGAAATGCCATCAATGGTATGTATAGAACATGAGTTCCTCCGAGCTGCCTTCTGAAGGAAGGCAGGGTACAACTACCCATGACCCTTCTCCCTTTGATTTGCAACTATAGTGAGAATATATACTGATATATATATATATCAGTATATATATGTATATATATACATACGTACATATATATATATATATATATATATATATATATATATATACATACATACATATATATGTATATAAGCCCTGGTTTAGCTCAGTTGGTAGAGCACTGCGCTGCAGTCTCTGAGGTCCCGAGTTCAACTCCCAGCACCACGAAAATGGGAGAAGGACGTGGCAATCCACTCCCAAGGCAATCCCGAAACAGCCATTGAAAACCCTATGAGGGTCGCTATGAGTCGGATACCAACTCAACAGCACCTAACAACAACAACAACATATGTATATATGTATATGTATACACATATACATATATGTGTATATACACATATACATATATACATATTATGTACATATATGTATATATACACATACATGTATATGTATATATACATGTATATATACATATACACGTATAATATATACATACATATATAATATATACATACATATATACATGTATATATACATATACATATATGTGTATATATACATATTATATATGTATATATACATAGAATAGTTTGCTTTATAAAAAAGGAGATTCTCTCCCAAATTACTTGGATATCACACTTGTATTTTTGAAAATGGTTGAATATTGTGAAGCTCAGTGACATTTTGAGTAAGCTAGGATGCACAATGCACTCACAAATAATGATAAGAACAGATGTAAGAGATTACATAAATGCCTAAATAAATACATCTATGTTTTTCTGTGTGTGCCCAAATTTGTCTTTAAAATCTCTACAACTGAATTATAAACTGTTTTACTGTTGCTTAGAACATAATTATGTATTTGCACTTTAGGAAAGTAACCATTCCAAATTTTGGGGAATGGATATTTATTTTAATTCTCACTTCTTATAAGTAGTGTTTTGACCTTTAACATTTGCTTTTTTTTCTTTTCAATACCAGCAGTTGAACCTGGGGCCTCACCTCTAGCCTCAAACTAATGATCCTCCATCCTCAGCCTCACTTATTTCTGGTGTTACAAGTGTGCTCTATGGCACTCAACTTACCATTTGCTTTTTTAAAGGATAAAATGATGATTAGCTGCTTTAGATAGTTTAAATGTTAAGTTCTTTTAGTTGATTAAGGAATTTTCTCATGTGATAATATTCCCATCATCTGGGATTTTATTCTTTTTCACTGACAGTGCTCAAACATAAGATGTGTTTGGGTGCACTTTCATACTTAACAGCACAGGGAGGATAAAGAGAACAGAGGTATTGGAATCTAGGGGCTGTGATGTGTGAGTAGTGTTACTGGAATGTGGTTGGAATGAAAGGAGCTTGGGACTCCTGGTCTGGGGTCTACTAACAACAATGACATCAACTTACATTTAGAAGAGTTACACTAAAGCAATTTGAATCCAGATTGCCACATCAAGACTCTAGTGGCAAAAGTTCCAGCTGGTCAGAAGAGAGAGAGAAAAAAAAAGAAGAAGCACAATAGGTCAAAAGATGCTCACTTATGACCCTCTCTCTCTCTCTCTCCCTCTCTCTCTCTCTCTCTCTCTCTCTCTCTCTCTCTCTATATATATATATATATATATATATATATATATATATATATTTGTTGTTGTTGTAGTTAGGTGCCGTCGAGTCGGTATCCGACTCATAGCGACCCTCTGTACAACAGGGGAAACACTATTGTCAGTGCTTCTCTGCTGTTCATAGGGTTTTCAATGGCAGATTGATTTTTGGGAGGGGGTTGCCAGGTCCTTCTCCCAAGCCTACAGCTTCTGCTGTTCCCAGGCGGTCTCCCATCCAGGTACTAACCAGGCCCGACCCTGCTTAGCTTCCGAGATCTGACAGGATCAGATGCCACAGGGCTATGGCTGCAGGCTCTCTCTCTCTCTCTCTCTCTCTCTCTCTCTCTCTATATATATATATATATATATATATATATATATATATATATAGTCATATTAGGGGCTTACTGGTATATATATATATACATATACATATATATATGTATACATATACATGTATACATATACATATATATATATATATGTATATATATGTATATGTATATATATATATATACCAGTAAGCCCCTAATATGACTATAGGACAAAGAAAAGAACAAACAACATGGAAATCAACCAGAAAAACATCTAATATAGTTACAGGAATTCACAAACATCTCTTAACAATAACTCTAACTATAAATGGTCTTAATTTTCCAACTAAAATATGCAGACTAACATAGTGGATGGTTAATAGTGCCATTTCAGCTGGGGAAGAAAACTGATAGGAAGACCCATGAAGTTCTGTCCTCAAAACAAAGAAAGAGTGGAGAGCAGTTTCAATTATTAAAAAAATAAAAAATTAAACATTAAAAAAATGGACAGCATGAGGACAACTTGCCAAATAGAGATTTAAAATGATGGAGAAGAAGAAGAAAGAGTGGAACAACTCACTAGAATGCTTAACCCATGGAAAACAACTGTGAAAGATTTCAGCAGATATGGGCCCTCTGGGAGAGTGTACAGCTGGTGAGAGGTACTGCAGGACCCTCCTGGGAGGAGTCTGGGCTGTGTTGCACCTCTGCAGGGTCTCAGACCCTGGGACTATATTTTTATTTTTCTCTTTTACTGGGGAGATCCTGGGTCTGTCCTGGCCTCTGATGCCAGTGGAAGTCAAAATGGAGGGAGAGAGACTGAGAAGTGGAGAAAGATGGTGAGGAACAGCTTGCACTACTGAAACTACAAGTCTAAAATGTCTGTTGAGGCTGAGGCACATTTAGGGCCCAGGAGCTTGACACAGAGAAGGGGAACCACCAGACTGGGGAAGATAAGTGAGACAGTTCAGACAGTGGTGAGTTTGGGGTCAGGGCTAGAGACCTAGAGAAATGGAAATGCAAACCCAGCAAGGTTAGAGAGATGGTCCAGGCAGTGATGCATTTAGGCGAGTGCAAGTGGGACTGGGGGGACAAACAGACACTGTTTAGGGTGCAAAGGAGTACCTGTGCCTGCCACACAGAGAAGTGGTGCTGCGGGTTTGGGGAGGCTAAGAGACATGGTTCAGGCAGCAGTGTGTTTACATTGAGGGCGTGCCTGTGATCCAGACAAGTGGTGCCTGTGGGATCAAAAAGTCTAAGAGAAACAGTTCAGGCAGCCATGTATCTAGGCACTGGGCATGCCAGTAGGACCAGGGAGACAAAGAGGCACTATTTAGGCCGTGATGCCTTCAAGGCCCAGGAGCACCTGTGTCAGCCATGCAGACAAGTGGTGCTGTGGATCTGGGAAGCCTAAAAGACATATTCAGGCAACGGCATGCTTACAGCCTGGGAGCTGGGCATTTAGAACTTGGGACAGCATGTGATGGAGAGAACTGGCCCTGTGAGTATAAGGAGCCTAAGAGACACTGTTAGGACAGCATGTCATTCAGGGCCCAGGAGCGCCTGTGAAACAGAGAAGGCGTGCCAAGAGTTTAGGGATCCTAAGTCACTCCAGGCAGTGGTGTGATTGGGAGCTGTGAGTACAGGGGTCAGACAGTGCTGACTGCAGAGACTGCAGTGAGAGCTAGGCACCGTAGGCACTGTACCCTTGGATTTACAGGAGGAGGAGGGAGAAGTACCAGTGACTGGTCATCATCCAGTCATGTGGGAGGGGGTGGAAGAATCTCTTCACACATGGAGGAGGTGAGACATAGCACTCAGACCAAGCATTAGGCAAGCCTCAGCAGAAAAATACATGAAACATGAAGAGTCAACATGAATGGGAAAATCCTATAGACCAAAGCCCCTCAACAGATAATTTCAGAGTAACTAGATTTTTGGAGCTATGTGATGGAGAATTTAGATCGCTGCTTATAAATATGTTGAGAAACCTCAAATACACCACCATGAGACCAATTGATTCATTGGACAAAAAGGTATCTAACTTGGAAGAAAAATTCTCCAGAGAAATTGAGATACTGAAGAAGAATCAAGCAGAGGTCCTTGAGATGCAAGGCAAAATTAATAAACTCAGTATTACAGTAGAATCTTCAGTAGCCAGATCAGACAAAGCTGAAAACAGGATAGCTGAAGCTGAGGAAAAGGTAGAGGACATTATTTACTCAGATGCCAAGACAGAAAGAAAGATGTAGCAGTATAAGCAAGATTTCCAAAGGTCTTTGATAAAATTAAGAAATGAAAACAATGAGTTCAGGGAGTTCATGCAGGAGCTGAAAACAACATGAGAGGATTAGGAAATTTATTCAAAGAAATACTAGATGAGAACTTCCCAAGCCTAAGACAAGAGCTGGATACTTGTACAACTGAAACATTCAGAACCCCGAGTAGATCAGAGCAGATCCTCTCCATGACATATTATAATTGAAATGTTAAATCTAGAGAGCAAAGAAACTACTCTAAAAGTTACAAGAAAGAAATGCCAACTCACTTATAAAGGCAAACCCAGGAGAATACGAGCTGATTTCTCAACGATATCTTAAAGGCAAGGAGAGCTTTGTCAGACATCATTCACGTCCTGAAAAAAAAAATAACAAGATTATATTACTCAGCAAAGCTATCATTTAAAATAGATGATGAGTTCAAGACAGTCCATGATATTGACTTGTTTAAATGTATCATGGCCACCAAGACAGCATTGTAAAGAACCATCAATGAAACATTTCATATGGGAGAGGGAAGACAGCCCCAAATACAAGATCAAAGGAATGAATAATAAACATGAGGAGAACTTAAGAAAAATAGGCAACTTGTGAATTAAAAGACAGAAATAAATACCAAATCAATGCAAAATAACAAGCACATCTCAATAATTATTCTCAATAGAAATGGCCTTAACTCATCAATCAAGAAGCATAGACTGACCAACTGCATAAAAATACATAAATCCTTGAAATGTAGCATTCAAGATACTCACCTCATCCATAAAGACCAAAAAAGGCTGCAAATCCATGACTGGAAAACAATATACCAAGCACATGGGAACCAAAAAAAAAAAAAAAAAAGCAGGAGTGGTGATATTAATTTTGGACTACTTAGACTTCAATTCCAAACTAATCTCAGAAGAGACAGAGAAGGACACTACATATTAGCAAAAGGAATAGTCAACCACGAACCAGATTTGTAAAATGAATTTTACTGGAGATAAAGGAACACATAGGGCCAACCACAATAATTATAGGAGATTTTAATACCCCACTCTCACCAAGAGATAGATCACCAAAGCAAAATATCAACAGAGAAACCAAAAACTTAAATACCACCATAGACCAACTGGACCTTACAGACATCTACAGAATATTCTGTCTTATGCATAATATACATTCTTCTCAACACCACATGGAACTTTTTCTAAAATAGATCACATTTTGGTCCAGAAAAATGGTCTAAACAAATCCAAAAATATGGGAATCATCACCTGTACCTTATCAGATCACAAAGGATTAAAACTGGAAATCAAAAGCAGGAAAAATTTCAGAAATGGTGCAAATTCATGGAGACCAAATGATACACTGCTGAATGATCAATGGGTCATTGAAGAAATCAGAGGGGAAATTAAAAATTTTATGCAGTCAAACAAGGATGAAAATATATCCTACTAAAATTTATAGGATACAAAGACAGTTCTAAGCCATGAATGCCTTCATTAATAAATTAAAGAAGGCCCAATCAAATAACTTAATAACATATCTTAAGGCACTAGAAGTCCAGCAACAAGAAAATCCCAGAAGAAGCACTCAGAGAGAAATTATAAAGATCATGGCAGAAATATCCCAATTAGAATCCAAAAGGACAATTCAAAGAATTAATGAGATTAAGAGCTAGTTCTTTGAAAATATTAATTAAATAGATGCTCTTCTAGCCCTCACCAAAAGAAAGGAAAATCCCAAATTAAAAAATTAAAGATAAGAATGGAGTCATAACTACCAAAACCAACAGAATCCAGCAGATCATTAGGGAACATTTGACAAATTGTATTCCCCCTAAATAAAAAGAAGAAATGGAAAAGTTCATTAACACATAAAAATTACCAAAATTAAGTCTGTAGGACATAAGCAATTGAAACAGACTCATTACATTCACTGAAACAGAGATAGTAATAAAAAGTCTTCCAACAAAGTAAACCCCACATCCTGATGGTTTCACAGTAGAATTCTGTCAAACCTTCAAAGAAGAATTAATGCCTGTTATCCTCAAACTATTTCAGAAAGTAGAAAAGGAAGGTGTACTCCCAAACTCATTCTATGAAATGAGTGTCACCCTGATACCAAAACTGGGCAAGAACACTGCAAAGAAAGAGAACTTTAGACCAATTTTCCTAAAGATCACTAATGCAAAAATCCTTAATAAAATTTTGGACAAATGAATTCAGCAACACATAAAAAAGGTCATATACCATGGTCAAATGCACTTCATTCCACAGATTCAAGGCTGGTTCAGCATATGAAAATCAATCAATGTAATTCAACATATCAAGAAACTTACACACAGAAATCACATGATCGTGTCAATTGATGCTGAGAAGGCCAAAGACAAAGTACAACATCCTTTCATGGTAAAATACCTGGAGAAGATAGGCATAATAGGGAAATATCTCAACATCATAAAAGCCACCTATGACAAACCTACAGCTAATATCATATTAAACAGGGAAAAATTGAAACCATTCTCTCTAAAATCAGGAAAAATACAAGAATGTCCACTCTCTCCTCTTATTCAGTGTTGTAATCAAAGTCCTAGCCAGAGCAATTGGCAAGAGAAAGAAATCAAAGAATACAGATAGGCAAAGAAGAGGTCACATTATCCTTATTTGTGGATGACTTAACAAACCACCAAAATTCCTCTAGAAACCTCTTAGAGCTAATTAAACCCTTCAACAAATTAGCAGCATATAAAATTAACACTCAAAGATCAGTAGCCTTCCTTTACACCAACAGTGAATAGGAAGAGAAAGAAATTAAGGCAACAATCCCATTGACAATAGCTCACCAAAAAATTAAATATTTAGGAATCAGTGTAACCAAAGACCCTAAAGATATCTATAATGAAAACTTCAAAACATTAAATAAAGGAATTGCAGAAGATACTAGAAGATCCCCTGCTCATGGATTAGGAGAATTAACATTGTAAAAGTGGATATACTACTGAAAGCAATTTACAAATTTAATGCAATTCCCATTAAAAGTCCAATGACAGACCTTGTGGAAACAGAAAAAATCCTAAAATTCATATGGAAACACAAAAGACCACATATAGCCAAAATAATCTTAAGATGCAAAAACAGTGCAGGCAGGATCAAAATGCCTGACTTCAAACTATACCACAGGAATACAGTGGCAAAAACAGCTTGATACTGGCACAAAAGTAGGCTTGAAGACCAATGGAAGAGAATTGAAGATTTACACATATGAAACTACAGCTGAATGATTTTTGATTAAGGTGCTAAGAATGCCCAATGGAGAAAAGATAACCTCTTCAACAAATGGTGCTGGGAAAATTGGATTTCCATTTGTAGAAAATTGAAAATAGACCTATATATCTCAATTTACACAAGAGCCAATTTGAAAGGGATAAGAGACCTCAACATAAAACCAGAAACCTTAAAACTACTAGAAGAAAAACTAGGAAACATTTTCCAATATATAGGCATAGTCTTTAGCAAGACTCCAATAACCCAGGAAGTAGCACCAAGAATTGACAAAAGAGATTACATTAAATTAAAGAGCTTCTGTACAGCAAAGGAAGCAGTCAACAGAGTTAAGGGAGAGTCCACCAAATGGGAGAAAATCTTCACACCCTACACATCTCACACAGGACTAACATCTAGAATATACAAAGAACTTAAGAAAGCAAATTCCAACACAACAAATAACCCAAAACATAATTGGGCAAAGGAAATGAACAGACAGTTCTCAAATGAAGAAGTCCAGAGGGCCAAGAAACACATGAAAAAATGCTCAATATCTGTAGCCATTAGGGAAATGCAAATCAAAACAACACTGAGATTCCATCTCACTCCAGTAAGAATGACCAAGATCAAGAAACAAATAATAACAAATGCTGGTGAGGATGCAGGGAAAAGGAAATCCTTTTACACTGCTGGTGTGACTGTAAATTAGTTCAGCCACTTTGGAAATCAATATAGAGATACCTTAGAAAACTAAGAATAGAACTCCCATATGAACCAGTTATACTACTCCTGGGAATATATACCCAGTGAGTATATCATCATACCACAGAGGCACCTGGATTTCCATGCAAGTGCAAGGCCCTGGGTTCAATCAGTATTGAAAAAAAGGAAAGAAAGAAGAAAAAAAGAAAAAAAGGAAATAATAAAGATCAGGGCAAAAATGAATGAAATGGAGACAAAACAAAACAAAACAAAACAAAAACAAACAAACAAACAAAAAACAACCAATACAAACAACAAAGGAAAGAAAGAGCTGGTTTTTTGAAAAGATAAACAAGATTGACAAATTCTTACTCAAATTAACCAAAAGAAACAAAGAGATTACCCAAAGTAATAGAAGTAGAGGTGAAGAAGGAACATTACAACACATACCAATAAAATCCAGAGAATCATTATAGAAAACCTAGAAAACTTATATTCCCAAAAACTGGAAAATCTAAATGAAATGGATAAATTCCTAAACAAAAATGACCTACCAAAATTAAATCAAGAGAATATAAACAACTCAAACAGTTCTGTCATAAGCAATGAGGTTAAAGGAGTAATAAAGAGTCTTTCCCTGACCCCCCAAAAAGCCCCAGACCTGGTAGACTCACTGCCAAATTTTATCAGGTCTTTGAAGAAGAAAGAACACCAATGCTCCTAAACTATGCCATAAAATTGAAAGGGAAGGAACATTATCAAACTCATTCTATGAAGCAAGTAGTACCCTGATACTAGACAACTGGATAAGACACAATAAACTACAGACAAATTTCTCTGATGAACACAGATGCAAAAATTCTAAATAAAACATTTCCAAGTGGACTTCCAACAATATATTACAAAGATCATACACCATGATTAAGTCAATTTCATTCCAGGGATGCAAGGATGTTTCAATAAATGTGAGACAGCATATATATGTGGACTCAGGACAGAAATTACTCGATCATCTCAATAGATGCAGAAAAGGCCTCAGACAAAGTTTAATATTTTTTCATGATAAAAGCTGTAAAGAAACTATGAATCACCATCATAGCCCACATCATACTAAATGGGGGAAAATGAAAGCATTTCCTCTAAAATCAGCAATGACACAATAGGGTTAGTTTGCTCTCTCCACTCTTCTTCAACATAGTGACTGAATTCTTAACCAGAGCAATAAGATAAGAGAAAGAAATAAAAGGGATCCAAGTAGGAAAGGAAGAAGTCAAATTATCCCTATTTTCAGATGATATGATCCCATATTTAAAAGTCCCTAAACACTATACCAGAAAACTCTTAGAGCTGATGAACTCTTTCAGCAAATTAGCAGGATATAAAATCAACACACAAAAATCAGTTACTTTTCTATATACCAATACAACCAAACTGAGAAAGAAATCAGGAAAACAATCTCATTCACAATAGCTTCAAAAAGAATACTTAGAAATAGACTTAATCAAGGAGCTGAAAGGCCTCTAAAATGACAACTTCAAAACACCAAAGAAAGAAATTGAGGAAGACCCTAGAAGATGGACAGCCCTCCCATCTTCATGAGTGAAAAGAATTAATATTGCAACAATGGCTATATTACCAACAGTGGCCTACAGATTCAACAAAGTCCCCATCAAAATTCCAATGACATTCTTCACAGAAATAGAAAAAAACAATCTTAAAATCCTTATGGAAGCATGAAAGACCTGAATAGCCAAAGGAATCTTGAGCAGAAAGAGCAATTTTGAAAATATCACAATACTTTAATTCAAATTATATTATACAGCCATAGTAATAACATGTTATTAGCATAAAAACAGACAGGTAGACCAATGAAATAGAATAGAGGACCCAGATATAAACCCATGCAGCTACAGCCACCTGATATTTGTCAATGAACCCAGCTAAACTGTGAGATTCTTGAGGACAAAGATTGGGCAATTTAACGTTGTCTGCCTAATACTAGTCTTGGTGCATAGTAAGAACTCAATAAATACAGTGTTTGAATAAGTTATTATAAGCATCACATATTCCCTGATCACTGAAGTATTTTGCTTTCATAGTAAGTAGGGAAGGAGGGCTAGCTGGTACAAGAACAAATAAAGACAGATAGCATGAGAATCATTGATAAATTAGAAATATAAGAAATATAAATTGTGGCAAACAAATAAGTATGGCTTGCTTCACAACAAGATGGAATTAGAGCCACCTCACATTTGACATTGGAGAAGAGACAGCCTTTTCCACAACTGGTGCTGGGAACCTGGATTTCCACATGTAGAAAAATGAAACTAGGTCTCTATATCCCACCCTGTAAAAAAAAATCAGTTAAAAATTGATCAAAGACCTTAACGCAAGACCTAAAACATTGAAACTCATTAAATTGTATATAAAGAAATTACTAATAGAAAAAGAAGAAAAAGAAAAATACATGCAAATATTGAACTCTAGTTAATGACATGCGTGGTAAAACATTTCGGGAAATATCTTCATGAAATTTACTTCGGAATCATTAAGATTGAAGGATGGACAGATGGATAGACATGACAAGGCAATATAGTGAAATGTTAATGATAAAGGTTTTCATTCAATTTGGATAATTTTTGAGCTTATCATAGGTTTAATATTTTCATAATAAAATACTGGGGGAAAGGCTTAATTCAGGAATTAATACTTTCAATGTGTCTTTCCTGACCCTCCTCTACCCTTACATTAGGATTAGCTAGGTTATTTGTTCTTTCTTTATACTCTTAGGATGCCTTGCACATATTTTCATTGAATTTTAGTTATTGACTTATATCTGCATATCTTCTCCTTCATTAAACTGTGAGGCTTTTTTTTTTTTAAAGTAACTGGGGGATTGAAGCCATGGCTTCATGCATATGACACAAGTGCTCTACCACCAAGCTACATGTCCAGCCCCTTTTTCATTTTATATTTTGAGACTGCCTGCAGCCATAGCTCTGTGGCATCTGATCCCGTCAGATCTCGGAAGCTAAGCAGGTTGGGCCTGGTTAGTACCTGGATGGGAGACCACCCGGGAACACCAGAAGCTGTAGGCTTGGGAGAAGGACGTGGCAACCCCCTCCCAAAAATCAATCTGCCATTGAAAACCCTATGAATAGCAGAGAAGCACTGACAATAGTGTTTCCCCTGTTGTACAGAGGGTCGCTATGAGTTGGATACCGACTCGACGGCACCTAACAACAACAACATTTTGAGACTGGGTCTTGTTAAGTTGTACAATATGATGAGACAGAGTCTCAAACTCATGAGCCTCCTGCTCTTATTTGAATAAGTTATTATAAGCATCACATTTTTCCCAGATCACTGAAGAATTCTGCTTTTACAGTAAGTAGGTAAGGAGGGCTAACCATTGCAAGAACAAATAAGACAGCATGAGTCACAGGGATCACTGATAAAGTAGAAATATAAGAAATATAAGTTGTGGCATGCAAATAAGTATGGCTTGCTCCATAACAAGATGAAGGAAGGAAGGAACAAGGAAGGAACACATAGAAGAATGTGCTGAGAAGGCAATATTGGGTGTTGATTTGGGCTTATGTCATTAGAAACAATAGGAAATTCACTAAACCCAGGATTGTCTCTAATGAACACTGAGAAAATAGAAAAACAGTTACAGAGTGGAAAAACATGGCATGATAATAAAGTGCAACTATATGATAGCCTAGAAAGCATTATGCATGACAGTGAGTGACATTTTTCCCTTGTACATTTGTCTGCAAGATTTTTCATTTGCCTATATTTTAACTGGAGTTAGAGGTCATATGATTTGTTTAATAATCCAGAGACAGACTCAGTGTAACAGTCTTCTTACAACTTCACTGAAGCATTAAACAAGCACCAGTGGTAAGGTCTTTAGCTTAGGGCATGAGCACTGATTGCTGAAATGAACTTGGGCCTCTGTGAACAAAGCAAAATGAAGAATTGAATAATTGGCCAAACCCAGAGCAGCTGATTATTCCAGATAATTCTCTCTCTCTCTCTCTCTCTCTCTCTCTCACACACACACACACACACACACACACACACACACACATCCTACATATGATTTTTCAGTTCTTATTTTGATAATTTGCTCATTGCTCTTTCATATCTGATCTTTAATTGAGTACTGACATAGTAAAAGTCTACCTCTTCTGAACCTTACAGCTAGGTTTATTCATATATTACCTTGATGAAAACTTCATAAATTCAATAACTGATCACTTATCCATTTTAATGGCACAACCATAATTTTCCTATATCACTAGGTTTTGTTTAATAATTCTTCTCATTCAAATATACAATGCTAAAACCAACTCAGCAAATATACTTAAAATTCTATACCATTATCAAAATTGTGAGTTACACTTGTTGATTTCATTTGGTGTCCAAATAATTGGTATAAACATCATTGTGCCTTCCTTCCCTTCCTTCCTTCCTTTCTTCCCTTTCCTTTCCCTCCTTCCTTCCTTCCTTCTTTCCTTCCTTCCTTCCTTTCCTTTCCCTTCCCCTTCCTTTCCCTTTTCCTTCCTTCCTTCCTTCCTTCGTCTTTCTTTTCTTTACTTCTTTTTTTTAATTTTATTTTGATGGAGGTTGAACCCAGGGCCTTGTTCATGCTAGGCAAATGTTTTACCATTGATATGCATCCACAGCCTCCTTTTTAATTTTTATTTGGAGACAGGGTCTCATTAAGTTATACAATATAGTGAGACAGAGTCTCAAACTCATGAGCCTCCTGCTTCAGTCTCTCAAGTTGCTGGATTTACAGGCATGTGTCATGGCACCTGGTTACTTTACGTTTCTTTCAATTTGTTTTTTATCATTTCTTTTTACCACAGTTGCAAATAATAATTCTAGTTTCTAATTAATGAGGAACTCCACATTTTAGGGTTTACTCCTTGTTTCTTTTTCATATGGATTCAATGACCTCCATCTCTCTATATGGTATGTGTGTGTTAAGAGGGCGTCAGAAAGAACAAAATTTGCCTACTCCAAAGTTCTAATCAGTAAAGAAATCCTCCCTCAGCATTTGTTTTATGTTAACAGAATTATTTATGCCACTTTTGTTGTTTAAGTAACAGAAGCACCTATTCAGGGTTATTGAAATTTTATGACAGATTCTTAACTGGAAATGAAGGTTTTTTAATTATTGGAAATTGTTTTTATTATTATTGGAAAATTTTAATGCACAACTTAATGTTTCATTCTGACATGCATTTCATTGTGACATTTCCATATATGCGTTTCGTTGTACATTGTGCAGATAAGTTACCCCTTACCCTCTTGTGTCCCCTCTCCCCCCTCTCCCATCCACCCCACCAATGGCCTCTCTTCTACTTGCACGTCGTTTTGTGGGAATATTTTTCTGTATACTCTTGCAGGAGAGCTTTTTTTAAATGCAGACTTTCCTGGATGGAAGTAGGATAGCAAGGTGACACCTGAAATTTTCTTTGGCTATGACCTCGATGAAATAGAGTGAAACATCTATCTCACTGATCAGAAGACTAAGAGAAAGCTATAATTGAAGATCCAAGAAAAGAGGAAACCAAACTGTTATATTAATTACATCCTTTGTACTTGCTGAAGGAAAGGGAAAAAAGAAGAAAAAAGCCTACCTGAATGGATTAGGACCAAGTCTATTTTAGTTGGTTATAATGTGTTTTTGTTAGGTGCCCTCAGGTCAGGTCTGGCACTATTGTTGTGCTTCTCTGATATTCATAAGGTTTTCAATGGTGGATTGTTTTGAGAGTGGATTGCCAGGTCCTTCTCCCTAATCTGTAGCACCTGGTATTCCCAGGTGGTTTCCCATCTAAGAACTAATCAGGCTGAGCTTGCTTAGCTTCCCAGGTCACGTGGGTTTGTATGCCAGGGGACTATGCCTACAGATGTGGTTATAATGCACACACGGAAATAATTTCCTAATATATGCCTTCCCTCTGTCCACTATTAAATGTTATCACAGAAACACTAAGGTCCTGGTTGTTATCATTTCTTCTATGGCAGTGGCTGACTGGATCAGGCTAAGCTAACTAATCAAGAATTTAAGCTAAGAGTGAGGAAAGCATGAATGAATTACTTTGAGAGGATTACCCTAAAATGTGTAGGCTCAAAGAATGTGGTAAACATGGTCTGCCTATCAGGTGGGCCAGAGAAGTAGAGACAGCAAATGTGCAAAGAGAAAGAGAAGAATGGAGCAGATCTGTAGAAATTAATAGATCAGAGAAAAAGATAAGGGGTATGAGTTGGTGGCACCATTCTGGACAGCATTCCATGCTCTAGTAGCTAAACTTTCAGAGCTCTACTGCATTTCTGACCTTTGATTCTGGATTATATCTTATGCTTATGCCAGCTGGCTTTGTTTTGTGTTACTGGAACCCCAAAGAGTCCTAAAGGTAGATTAGTTAAAAATGGAGCCTAAGTGTTTACTTAAGTTCTTGAATGACTTATCAGAGATACCAAATCAACAAAAAGGTGAAATTTCTGCTTTTGATTAACTTAAAATCTTTGGAGTTAATTCCTTTTTGTAATTTAAAAAAAATTTAATTTTTTTTACTTGACACTTAATAGTTGGGGCACATTCAATGCATTCAATGTCTTAATAATGAATCAGGGTAATTAGCATTTACATCTCTTTAAATAATGTATTTGATTTCCTTGTTGTTGTTGTTAAGTGCCGTTGAGTCGTGTCTGACTCACAGCGACCCTCATAGGGTTTTCAATGGCTGTTTTGGGATTGCCTTGGGAGTGGGTTGCCATGTCCTCCTCCCATTTTTGCGGTGCTGGGAATTGAACTTGGGACCTCAGAGACTGCAGAGCGGCGCTCCACCAACTGAGCAAAATCTAGCCCTATAAATTTATCATATTTGTGTTATGCATGAATTGTTCCATGTGGTTTTCAGATTGAGATTCAGTCAAAATTGTAGCTTTGTCATCATGAGCTATTTGCTTGATTTTCCCAACTTTGTTGTTGTTGTTCGGTGTTGTCAAGTCAGGTCAGACTTATAACAACTCTATGTACAACAGAATGAAACACTCCCTGACACTATGGCATGCCTGGCATTATGTCAGTGTTTCTCTGCTATTCATAGGATTGTCTGTGGTTGACTATTCTGGGATTGTTTTTGGGATTGGGCTGCCAGGTCCTTCTCCCATTTGTGCAGTGTTGGGGATAGAACCCAGGGCCACAGAGAGCACAGAACAGCACTCTACTAACTGAGCTAAACCCCAGCCCCCTTATTACTGGTAAATGGTAGAAAATAGCTACTAACAAGTGAACTTTAATAGTATATAATTTACTTATTTTGTTTTACTGTCTGTCTGTCTTATTAAATTGTGTGCATTTTTTATGGTTTTATTGATTATGAATCCTTAATGTTTAGAATAGTGCCTGATACTTAATGGATACTCAGTAAATAAGCACAGACTAAGCCAACGAATGGATTTATTTTATAAGTCTAGGGATTTGTGAAAGTCCTGGACACTTTAGATGCATTACAACTGACATACTTTTTTTTTACCTTTATATTACTGTATATTAACTGCACAAAATAATGGATTTCACTGTGACATTTTCACACATGTATATAATGTACTTTAATCATACTCATCCCCACAACAACCCTCTTTTGCCCACCTTCTCCTCTCCCACTAGTCTCTTCCATCTTCCCAAATAGTCCCCTTCCTATTTTCATGTCTTCTTAAAAAAATGTTGATTCCACAATGAGAGAAAACATGTGATATTTGTCTTCACATATTTTTAATGAAAATGTGTATATGGGTGGACACAGCAACAGCAGCACATGCCAGTAATCCCAGCAACGTGGGAGGCTGAGGCAGGAGGATCATGAGTCTGAGGTCAGAGGCAGTCTATGCAATTTAGTGAGACCCTGTTTCAAAACAAAAAATTAAAAGGGACAGGGGTGCAGCTCAGTGGTACGGCACTTGCCTAGCATGCGTGAGGTCCTGGACTCAACCACCCCTCTGCCCAACTACTACAAAAAATGCATATGAATGGGTAATGCATATTTTGAAGCTTTTATAGTCATCTATCTTAGAATAGACATCTATTTTACTATTCAGGGGATATGTAGTCTGAGTACTTATTTTTCATCTGTAAGAGGCCTGCCTATATATTCCTTTTCATTTCTTACTCTATCTCACAGAGAAATTTCTTTCCAAATATACTGCGGAAATTCATTTCTATAGTAAGTGGTAGGAAACACTATGGGATTAATCATCCAAAGAAAAAAAAGAATGGATTGTGAAGTCTATCATGGTATATATGTATCTATCTACATTTGTATTTCTGCCATCTATGAATCTGTTTAAAAAAAGGAATAAATAAAATGTAAACGGAAGCCTATTAGATAATAATTGTCATAAAACAATAGTTTCTTATTCTCCAAATTTATATTTAAAAATTGCTAAATGTATCTTTGTTCGCTAAGCACTTTAATTAACATCTATAACATGATGATTATATTATTCAACATTTAAGTGCCTAATTTGCGATCTGGAGTTGCAGGCATTCCCTGATAAAAATATATTTTCATTTGTTGCATTTATATTTTCAGTAGAAGACAAAAATAAGAAGATATTTATATGGTAATATAATACTGAATCCATAAACAAAAGTTTTACCCCCTGTTTCTCATTGCGTTGAGATTTGAAGCACAGTAACAATCTATTTTTATATATTGAGCTGCTGTATGTCTTCATGATAATAGGAGTTTGAAGTACTGTACCTGCCATCTACTGGAAGTCGATGGGAGCTACATTTCCCTACTAGCAACTCAAGGCCTTCAGAAAGTCTAGAAAATGCTATCTGTGCTATTTAAGGAAATTATATCACAGGCTTTGAGGTCCTTCACTGCTATTGAAGAAAATTAGAGATAAAGTGATCTCATTAGTCACTGGTAAAAATGGACCTACTTAATTTTAAGCAGGCAAACAGGAAAAAATGACTCACCTTTGAAACAGTAAAGTTACAAAAAAGCCAGGAGCAAAAAGAGCAACAAATGTCCTTCCCAGCCTTCTTACTGAACAGTGCTCTGGATGGAAATATGTGTGTAGATCCTAACTACTGCAAGGAGCTCTTAGCATCGGGTGCTGCCAGGATTCTGAGAGCTTCTCTAGAGACTGTGTTTAACATTTCTGGGCTCAACAGGATTGTGTGAATAGAGGAAGTATAAACGTGGGAGAAGACAGGATAAGCAGAGACTGTAGCTGAAATGTTAGAGTACTATGAAGAATGAGACACCATAGTTAGTTCTTTAATTACATGCTTTGTGACTATATTTAATTCCTTCAACTATGCTGTAGGGCAGAAGAGTAAGCACCAGACCTTCATGTAACCTATAAACCTGCAGGCCCAGTTTCCTTGACTTTTCCTATTCAAATTTGGTCCGTCATTTTCTTTATGTAACTTTAACGTAATCTATTTAGTGACTCCTTTTTCCTGAATTAAGGGGAAAAAACCATGGAGTTTTACCATTTAATTCAATTTTTATGAATGACTTTTAAAATTATGATTTTGAAGACTTAAAAACATTTCTTCTAGACTTTAGTCATTCCATACTTTTGGAGGCTAAAAGAAAATTTCAGATGTAATAAACTCTAGAATTATATGGGCACACAGAGATAGAGCTTGAGGGTTTCATACAAATGAACGATCGGATTAAGAAGGAGACTTATTTAATTCAGTGTCATACAATTAAGTGGTAGGCAAACTATAATTCAGGTTGTTGACTCTAGTCATTACTATTTCTACTACCTTGCATTCCCATGAATGAAATTACAAAATAAACACCGGATTTCAAATTGAAATAGGAATACTCTTGAGTTATTGTTATGTGAGAAAAAGAAAGTAGATGATAAAGTATAAAAATATTTCCTGAAAGTGTCTTTGATATTGTACCTTAGGAGATTGACTTTAACTTTGAAACTCAAGTGTGTCATTTCAAAGTTTCAGATTTAGATTAGTGTACTGAAGCATGCCAGAAAGAACACATGAAGCCAAAGGGTGTTCAGGGCTAGGGAAAAAGTTACAAAGACAAGTGGCATCTGGACATTTCTAATATTAAGTGGTGAAACAGTAGAACTTTCATATCTAGCAATATGATAGATTAGAGCCCTGGAAAATCCTTCAAATGCAAATACCTGTAAGTATCATATAAAATCACAACAGACAATGTTTAAAATGCATAGCCAAGCCAGCCAAAGTGATGCAGGCCTATAATCCCAGCACTTGAGAGGCTGAGGCAGGAGGATTGCTGTGAGTTCAAGGCTAGCCTAGCCTACATAGTGAGTCCCAGGCCAGCCTCAGCTCCAGAGTGAGACTGTCTCCGAACAACCAATCAACCAACCACCACCACCACCACCACCACCAACAACAACAACAACAGCAATAACAACAACAAAACATAGCCAAATGCACAAAGGGATATGTAAAATGCTCAGGAGTTAAAAGCAAAAAATTTCAAAAACAGATTAGTAAACTGATGCTGACACTTTGACGGCTTGAGAAGGGAGAAGATTAATTAGTCAGTCTTACTATTCAAGGAAATTTAATGAATGTGATGAGCTAAAAACATGCTGGAGCTGGAACAGCTTGAGCTGGAGAAGTGGACTGGCCAACCTTTACATCAACACACCCATAAAGCAAGGACACAAAAAAAGTTATGGTCTCAGGGAAAGAATTTGTTGTTGTTAGGTGCTGTGGAGTCTGTGTCTGACTCATAGTGATCCTATGTATAACAGACAAAACACTATTGTCATATTTCTCTGCTATTCATACGGTTTTCAATGGCTGATTGTTTTTTGGGAGTGGGTTGCCAGGTCCTTCTCCCAAGCTTACAGCACCTGGTGTTCCCAGGCAGCCTCCCATCCAAGTACTAACCAGGCCCAACACTGCTTATGCTTAGCTTCCAAGATCTGAGATCGGATGTCACAGTGGTGTAGTCTGTAGTATGGCTGCAGGTGAAGAGTAGATTAGTGCACAGAACACACACACACACACACACAGAATATATATATATATATATACATATATATATATATATATGTATGTATATATACATGTAAAGTATAAATGTTGTTGTTGTAAGGTGCCATTGGGTCAGGTCTGACTAATAGTGACCCTATGAACAATAGGAGACACTCCCCGACACTGTGCCATGCCTGGCACTATGTCAGTGCTTCTTGGCCATTCATAGGGTTTTCAATGGCTTACTGTTTTCAGGATTGTTCCAGGAGTGGGCTGCCAGGCCCTTCTCCCATTTTTGTGGTGCTGGGGATTAAACCCAAGACCTCAGAGAATACAAAGTAGCACTCTTCCAACTGAGCTAAACCCCAGCCCCCTAAAGTACAAATAGAATCATGAAAAGCAAGAAGCAAATCTACAATCCAATCAGATGACTTTTAAAATCTCAATTTACCAACTAGGTATAAAATAAGTACAAAAAATGACAATTTGAAAAGCACAGTTATTAAATATGATCTACAGGCTATAAGCAAAAATGTATAAAGAAGAATCAGAACAAATTTAAGCTTCTCAAGATTACTAGTAAAAAGTTGAGACACCACACCAACCCAATAAATTCAAGACATGTAAGAACCCAGGTGCTTCTCTGTGCTCTCTGAGGCCCTGGGAGAAGGCCATGGCAATCCACTCCAAAGCAATCCTGAAACAATTAGCCATCAAAAACCCTATGAATAGCAAAGAAGCACTGACAATAGTGCTGGGCATGGCACAGTGTTGGAGTGTTTTTTTCTGTTACACATAGTGTCACTATGAGTTGCACCCGACGTGATGGCACCTAACAGCAACAACAAAAGGGACCCAGATTTACAGGAATGAAAGTCTGGGTCACTGAAACAGATGTAGAACTCCGGCCAACTGAAAGATTGTCTCAAGACAAAGTGACCTGGAATGGGTAGTAGAAGAAGGAAGTTGTATCACTTACGGTTTTACAGCCAGTTGCAGAAAAGTAATCAACATTTTTTAGATAGTTGCCAACATTTTCTCTCACCCTTTTACCTATCATTTTATATGAGGAATGTCAGGGGTGGGAGACTAACTTTACAAATTATAGAATCCCCTGCTAGGTTGCTCTGGTGGCAGCAGGCATAGTGCAACTGTGAACTTCAAGCCAGCTCCTCAGTGACGATGTCAGCACCAGCAGTGGAAGCATGTCCAGTAACATAGCAGCAGGTTTAGGTCTGTGGGTTCCAGGAATATTAGCATCTTCCTCATTTTTTGTACCACTGATTTATTTTTGTTCCTGTAGAAAACTCTCTTCCTCTTTATTTCTCTTACAATTTCCATATTTTTTGCAATAAATTCCCTGAATTAAATGACTTTTGTTTGAAATACCTGGCACAGTGTCTGCTGACTAGACCATAACTGTTACTGTACCTAGGAATGAGCCACAGCTCCAGCGCATTTTTTATTTCTTATTATGAGACAGGGTCTTGCTAAGTTATGCAGCCTACATCTGGTCTCAAACTTGCCATCCTCCTGCCTCCACCTCCTGAGGTGCTGGGATTATAGGCGTGCACCATGGCGCCTAGCTTTGTACCTAGGAATTAAACAACAAGTATACCTATACCTATGGCTTCATATTATACTAAAAAGTCATTCATTGTGGATTAATGAACTAAATTTCTAAATAAGAGTTTTAACCTTATAGAAAGACAATATAAAGCAATAGTTTCTGAACTTGAGGTAGCAAAGAATCTCTTCAACAAAACAAAATACAATTCTAAAGGAAAATATTAATGGATTTCACTATAGTAAAATTCAAAATTCTATTCACTAAAGACCGTATACAAATAGAAAAGACAAGCTGCAGCTGGGAAAAAACTTCCTTATTCATATGTCAACAAAAGAAAGATATCTCAACAATACAAAGAACTTCAAATAATGAGCAAAAGGGAAATACAAATTTAAAAATTGCAAAGGGTAGGAACAAGTTACACAAAAGGAAATCCAAAAGATCAAACACCTGTGGAAATATTGTCAATTTTATTACCAATCTTACAAGTGCAAATTAAAATCAAAATGAGACATTTCATTTCAGTAAAATAGAAAAAGTTAAATGTCTGATAATGCCAAACATAGACATGAACAGGGACCAATGGGAACTAAGATATACTGTTGTCATAGGGATTCAGGGATGGGGGTTTAGCTCAGTCAGTAGAGTGCTGCTCTGTACTTTCTGAGGACCCAGGTTTGACCCCCTAGCTCCACAAAGATTGGAGAAGGGTGTACTAGTCCACTCCTGAAAAAAAAAATCCTCAAAACAATCAGCCATTGAAAACCCTATGGGTTGGATTTTACTCCACCCCACCTAACAACAACATAGTGGTACAAGTGGATAGAACAATTTTAGTGAGCAAATTGGCAGTAGCGAATAAATTTGAAAATGCACATATCTTTCACTCAGTGATTCTACTCCTAGCAGAGATTTCCAGTCACTTTCAGCACAATGGACACTGTGGCAGGATCCACAGGTATGCTGAGATACTGATTCACCCAGCCTTTGCTGGATGGGAACAGGAGGGGTTTCTTAGTGTGACTGGCTATGAGCAGAGTTGCTCATTTGTCCCAGTGTGCCATACAAATCTTAAAATTTTATATATGTACCATAATCTGAAAGAGATTGAAAATTCATTTTAAGGTAGCCTTCCCTAATTTGTTTTGGATGATTCAAGTATCTTTTTTTGTCATTTATATCTTAACACGGATTTTGTAGCTGCTCTGAGAATACCTCCAAATTTTCCTTTTTGCTTTCACAGATTCTGTGAGAGTTTTAGAGAATGGCTGTTGTCTCACTATGACTGTAAGGCTAAACCCAGAACCCTGGGTGAGCTAGTGAAAGGCCGATAAGCTAGCCTTTCCTAAGTATTCAGTATCTTTCCTAGTCTTTTTTTCTTCTTATTGATCTAGCTTTAGGGCAGACCATTACAAGTGATCCTAGGAGGTGGGAATGAAATGCTGGAGAAATTTCACGGTTACAGTTGCCTATGGCCTGAAATCAGACAGCTCCAGATAAATTAGAGGGGAGAATTTTCTAAGGAAAATCAATAAATATGATCCATTCCACAATAGACAAATTGAAGAAACCTGATGCCCTTCAGTCTCTTGATGTCTAAGCTACTGGTCATTTTTGGTAAGCTTCTCCCTTCCAAAATACAAGATACTACTCATAGCACCTAAATATTATTAAGGATCCTCCATCTATTTGACTCATAAGCAAGGTTTTTCAAAGAGTTCATATGGGGCGTGGCAGGGAGCTAAACCCCTACCTTTTTCTAGCAAAACAAATTCCAGATATGTTACTATTAAAGTGAATGAAAACAAACAAACAAACAAACAAACAAACATAAATATACCAAAATAAAACATGAAGAGTGTTTTTGTGGTCTATGGGTAGATAATACATTTCTAAGTCAGATATAAAAATACAGACTATTAAAAAGTATAAATAATAAACCAGCCCCTGTAGCACACATCTATAATCTCAGGTACTTGGGAGGCTGAGGCAGGAGGATCATAAATTCAACACCAAAGGCAGCCAGCACGACTTAATGAGATTTTGTCTCAAAATAAAAATAAAAAAGGGGCTAGGGGTATAGCTCAGTGGTAGAGCACTTGCCTAGTAGGTGTAAAGACCTGGGTTCGACCCCCTAGTACTTCAACAACAACAACAATGACAACAAAAATAAGTAAATAAATAAATAAAGATATATAATAAATATTTATGTATTTTTTTAAAAATTAAAAGATAAACAGATTACTAAAGCAATGTTGTAATATATCTGTATACAATGGGTTAACACTCCTAATGTTAAAAATCTATAAAAGTTTATTGAAAGTTTATAGTTTATGAAAAGATTAACATCCCTATTGAAAAAGGTTGTTAACAGATTATCAAAAAATACATATACCCAATAAATATATGAAAAATATTCTTGAATATTCATTATTCTATAAATTATTCTTATTTTATAAAAATTATTTTTTATAACAATAACAATTCTATTTTCAATAGTAACATTTTGTTAAATTGGCAACAATTTTGAAGAAAATCCTAATCTTAGACCTAAAACTCCTGACATTTGCCATATAAAGCCTTTAAAATTTCAGAGGGTATTAATAAATTGTACCCTGTGCTCTTAAGTGTGTATGTATGCATATGTATATATAGGCAGTACTGGGGGTTGAACCCAGGGCCACAACTTTGCATGCTTTGCAAGTGCTGTACCACTTAGCTGCCCGCCCTGGCCCATTTGTTTACTTTTTTTGAGACAGGGTCTCACTAAATTACGAAGACTGCCTCCGCCAGTCTCGAACTTGCGATCCTCCTGCCTCCGCCTCCCAATGTGCTGGGATTACAGGTGTGCACCACCACTCCCGGCGTTTGAGTGTATATTATCAGTTAGTATCACACAGGAAAGAGATGGTATACTCAAATAAGGACACTGCTTAGAAAAGAAGCTAGTTTCCCGTACATGAACAGGGTTGAGGAAACAACAAAAGATGATGCACAACTCCAGGACTAGTGACAATGTGGAACAAATATCATCCTCCATCTAAAGGCACGAGGCAGAGTAATTGCTAGAATCATGTGAAAGAGAAAGGAGTCATCTGATAGAACTATAGCTTGGGAAAAGGAGTACAATCACTGTAAATGGAAACTACCAGGGAAGTAGCTTGGGACAAAATGTCCCAATTTCACACTACTACCACCCTTCAGAGTCCTGCCATTGCCTTCCCATTATATGAATTGACCTGGAAGCTCTAGTGTGAATATCACTGATACCGCCCATAGAGGTGAGACTCCTAGGTCACAGAGAAGGGTGGAAAATCGAATGAATCTGAAGAAGCAAATGGGAGATACAACACATTGTAAACTATGCTAACCAAACTTTCTAAGATTTTCCAGAAAGATGTTTATAAAACCACACAGAGTGAAACTGAAGAAAATTTGCAAATATTTGTTAGCATTGTTGCTTACTTTGATGTAAATGCCCTATTTTGGAAGAGGTAGGAGCCATTATTTCCTAAACAGAGAAAAAGAAAATTTAATGAGATTTCCCAATGGGAGGAAAATGTAGTGAGATTTAATTATCAGAAGATATTGTTTTTTAAAAATATATGTACTCTTGAGGGCTTCCTATATACTGCAGGAGTATATGATCTACACAAAGGGAGCAATAGCTCCTAAGAACACTACAATTTCATTGATTGAATTTCACCACTTTCAAGTATAAGGCTAAAAACAAGATACATACTTAACGATGACTTTGGGAACTATATTTGGTTAAGAAATATGTGCATTAAAATCATTGATTAGTTGTAGTGTCCTGAACTTTTCTCCTTTTATTAGATGCCATTGAGTCAGGTCTGATTCATAGTAAACCTATGTAGAACAGAGCAAAACACTACTCAACACTGTGCCATGCACATGATCTTTTTTATGATTAAGCCCACTGTTGCAATTACTGTGTCAATCCATCTAATTGAGGCTCTTCCTTTTTATTTGCTTACTCACCACTCTCCCAAACATGATTTCCTTCTCCATGGATTTATCCTCCCTGACAATATGTCCAAAATACATAAGACACAGTCTAGCCATCCTTGCTTCCAAGGAGCACTCTGGTTGCACTTCTTCTAGGACAGATCTGTTGGTTCTTTCAGCAGTCCATGGTATATTAAGAATCAAAGGATAGTCTAGTCTAGAACTGATAAATAACCAGGCATAGGAGTTAATTGTAAGAGTGGCAGAAATTCAAAGAAGGCTGATTTCATAATCTAGGTGAGTCAGTGTCTGGTTGTCAGTTCTATCTATCCTTTGGCAACAGGAAATATGAGTCTCTATATTTGTGGCCAAGGAAGCACTGTTTCCTTTAAATTGGTGATTGAGTCTAAACCTGTCATTTTCTCTCCCTAGGACACTACTGGCACTCAGCAACAGCTACCAAATTCAACAATCCATATAGGTGTTATTTATCCTAAAATGCTTAAGCATGAACATTTCACAAGCTAAGTCCACCTGTATTTCATCCAAGATGCTACAGCCTATCATGAATGATCAATACTCTATCAGCCTCCAGTAATGGAATCTTTATTGCTGTCTGGCTGGTAAATGATTTAACTTCAGAATCTCATTTGTACAAACAACTTTCTAGGATCATTCCTGGATCCAACTATTATAGGTTAAATTTCTTGAAAGTAGAGCCAGAGATAAGCACTCTTTTGCAAATGATTTAATGAGGGTGTTTTCTTAGGAAAAACCTTAAGCTAGTGAGGAAAGCAGGATAGGGCAGGAGACAAAGTATCTCATACAAAGATATGGCAAAAGTCCAGCCTCAGCCTGATCCCTTGATGAGCCCCAAAACATGAATTGCACTCTGAATTATCCCATCTTGAGGCAAGATGGTGAATTTTGTACCCTCAGATGAGCCAGATCCAATAAGAGATAGCGTTTTAGACACTTCTTGGTGAGGAACCTCCTGTAGATCAGGGTAATCCTAAGGTAAACAGTGTAGTTATACATGAGCTGTTAGCAGCCAACTCTTGTTTACAGCTAAGAGTTGGGTATCAGACCTGCTGAAAGGGATCTGAGACAGGGCACCAAGAGGTCCACTGAAAGAGGAATGAAAAACTTGCTGAAATTTTTGAAAAGATTTGTTATGAAGATGAAATTTGGCTTGTGAGGAAGAGAATGAAGTAGCTAGGGTATTCAAACGACAAGTTCATTGGGTTCAAATTTGGAGATTTGTATTCAGCATCAAATACACTTGATTTTATAATTCTGAATTCAGCAGAAGCTCATCTGGCAGTTGTTGATTTTGATTTGATTTCTTTTCTTTTTCTTTTTCTTTCTGATTTTTAAAATTTTTTCTTTAAGCTAATAGCCTGCCAATTCTTGCTGGCACTAGTATCACTGAATATAGCTAGTTAATGAGGTATACTGTGGTTAGTTTACAACATTTATACCAATTAAGATATTTAAACATCTCAGTGGAGTAATAATAGACACCTTATAGAAAGGCTGGATATTTTGGCAGAATAAAAAGAATTGTGTTAGCAAAATAGTCTTACTAGGGGCTTCAGAATTTCTGAAACAATGTGGCATATAAAGGTTCAAGTTTAAACTAAAATAGGTAGAAAATGGTCAAAATGAATTAGAAGAAAGAGAAATTTGGGTAATTTTGGACTAACCCAATTTATGATTTGTAGGAAATAATAAATGGTAAAAAATAAAGTGAAAATTGACACTTGATCTATATCAAGTGTCAATTCCCAGTTTTGAAATCTCTGTACTTAAGACTTTTGTAATTTGAATAAAAATGTTGTCTTTTCATATTGATGGTCAGAAAATTGCCATTATTCAATTGAGTCACAACCTACTAAAAATGGTTCAGAGAAGGAAGGACTCAAGCCTCAGTATGTTAGGGTGATTTTTGGTGAAGGTGCATATTTTTATGCATGTGGGTATGTGCCAGCATGTGCATGGCTCATGTATATCTGTGTGTGAAGGAGAGAGGAGTGAGTGACAGAAGGAGGAGGAGGCAGCGGAGGAAGAGGAGAGAAGGAGGAAGAGAGAAGAGTCTTTGTATGTGCATGCCTTCATTTCAAAACCAAATATAAATAATTTAAATTCTAAATTGTGCATGCCTGTGTATCTTTGGTGTAGTGTGTAGGTAATCAAGAATTGACACCCCAGTAAGGTCAGCATTTGAAATTAGAAGATGAGAAAAGGCTTTCTTTAGCATCTACCAACCAGGATCTAATGTTGTGCAGTCAGGAACTATGGGTTATTAAATGAAATCAAAAGCACATCAGGCCTAGCAGCATCTTGAAAACCATTAGTGTTTCATTTAAAGGGAGTGTCTTGTTTCTGAAATATTCATAGCCGGAATCCACCACCACTGCTGAGATTTACATCTCCTCTCTCCCCATTATGCTTGCTGAATCTCTTTACTTGCTATTGTAGGAAAAATATTCAAAGATTTATGGGCAGCAAAGAGAAGGCAGAAAATTATGACATCCATTATTGGCATCTGCTCTTGTCTGTGTCCCCAGGAAATGCAAATACAAATGACTTCCAATTTCTACTACAACTGAGTTGCAAAGGGAATTGTTATATGCAGATGAGGCAACTTCTATTTGGACAGAGAGAAAATGGAAGAAATTTTAGTCTACTACACTTGGCATACCATTTGCATAACTCTGAGAAAGCTGTCACAAAGGAATAATAAAAAATCATAAGCCTCTTAAAGAACCACATACAATGCTTGTAGCTAGACCACTTACAACAGAAAAAGACTCAGCCTTAAGTTGTATGGGCTGCTAGAAGATCCAAAAACAAAAGGATGGCTAAATATAATGCTTCTATATTCACTAGTACAGTGATCCCTCTTTTCATGTTTGGCAAAAGGACTATACTAGGTTTGAAAACAATTTATTCCCCAGCATGCAGTAATGACAGACCTCACATTACCAATTTTTAAACATTCTTTTGGCATCAGTTATTACTAAGACAATATTTCCCATTACATCATAGGCTATCTGAGGGAAAGGGGCTCCTTAGATCCACTGATACTCTGTATCTTCTGTTTCTAAAATAGAGTCTTGAACACAATAGGCTCAAAATGTTTAATGATAAGAATTGAAATCATGATAGTATAGCAGTGGGAAGTAGGACATGGGTGTTTTATTCTAGCATCTACCTTTCTATGGGAACTTGGCCAGATTTCTTTATCTCTTTGGTCCTTGGCTTCCACATCTGAAAAGACCAGGTAACAATTCTCATCTTATTTAGTGCTATGGTTTCGATATGGTTTTCTCCCTAAAAGGTTCATTTGCTAGAACTTGGTCCTCAGTTGTTGACGTGACAGATTCTTTAAGAGGTGGGGTTTAGTGAAGGTAATTAGGTCATGGAAGCTCTACTTCATGAAAGGATTAATGCTACCTCTCCACAGTGGGTCATGTCCCATGGGACTAGATTAGTTCCAGAGATAGTTGTTATAAAAGGGTGACCCTGACCTGTCCCCAGTCCCTTGCTTCCTGTCTCATCATGTGACCCTCTCACTCTCTCACACATACATCCTCCACGATGCTATCTGCAATGCTGTGGTGTAGCTAGAAAGCCTTCACCAGAGGTCTAACAGATGGAATGTCTTGATCTTGGACTTTCACCCTCTAAAACTGTGAGCTCAATAAATCACTTTTCTGCATAAAGTATCCAACCTTGAGTATTTTGTGATAGCAGGACAAAACAAAGATATTTGGTTCAAGAATAATTAAATGTAGTATCCTGACAAGCGTGTACCATAATATCTGGCATGGATTTGCCACTCAAGACATCAGTCCTTTTTTTTCTAGCCCTCTACAGCTCTTCCACAATGTCTCAGCTTAGGGGTATGAAGTGTAGCATTGTGCACATGGCTCATGTCATCTGACTATTTGCCCTCTGCCCTCTCTTATCTTTCAGGGTGTATCAGTCTTAAAAACACTCCCACATTTATTAAAGCATTGACCCTTGACTTTCAGTTTCCCTCTTAACCAAGTCATGAAATCATGCTGAGTCATATTAACGTCTAGGTGGACAGTATACTCAGCTGTTTTAATCACCTCCTGTTCACTTTGTTGATGACAGGAAATTCCTTCCATTGCATTATGAGGATAACAAACACATGATATCCAAAACCAGAGTGATAAGATCAACAACAGTTTACTGGTCAAGTACACCTACTGCTCAGTGGAGGAGGACACCAAACACCATGCAAAGCCACATGGGGTTGCACTTGGGAACTAAGTGAACTACCAAGAGCATTGGGAGGCAAGTTTTATACCATCCTTAAGGTTAGGCACCATGTGGGTTCTATGAGAGGATGTGATTAGCTTGTTTGAATATTTCTGTGACCTGGCAGGGAACTGAGAGCCACTACTTAGGAATAAGTAGGAACTGTACCATGTCCACATAACAAGGATTTTTAGCTAGGTGATATTATTTATTAGAGAAGAGTGGGTAGAGGAGGTTGCGATGAGGCCATCTGAGGCCCTCCTGATTTTATCATGTCAAGGCAGGACATGATATTGACTTAATTTTAAGTACCACACAAACTCATCCCACCCATCAATTTTTTTTTAACTCCAAAACTCTGTGCTTTCGTCTCTTTCAAGCCTTGGTAAGGCTTATACTTGCAGTGTACTGATCAGAATCATAAACTCTAATCTCTTCTTTTTTACTGTCTTTCTAGTCCTATACTACTATTCTACCAACCCCCTGAAAAAAACCCAGTCTGAATCTCTTGTATCTACTCCTATGCTGAGAATTATTGTAGAAAAACCACATAGTTAGTGATCTGGGATGTTATATCATCATGGTTTTTAACTCCAAGTAGATGGTATATATGTGTCTAGAATCTTACTAATTTGCTGACCAGCTGCTCCAAAGGTCACTACTATTCTCCAAGCCCTACACGACCTTTCCCCAACCATTCTTAGCCAAAGAACTTGAGATAAAAGTTCTATCTACACCACCAATATACCTTTAGCCTTAGAGGAATGGACATCTCTCTAGCTTTTCATGACTAAATGTATACACTCATGCTAGTGCTATGAATCCCTTTCTGTATACCTACTTGTACCTGTTTCCTTGACAACTTCATTCCATCACTTTTCTCTTCTCCTTTTTACCCTCAATCTCTCTCAGTTGTTCCTTTTCCTTAGTATGTAAATATGCCAAAATCTCTTCTGCCTTAAGGATCCTATCTTTTATCCTACTATTTCTTTCTTCCCCTTGTTTTAAATAACCCTCTCTATTTACTCCCAATGCATGAGAGAAACACATCTGCCAACACAAACGAATAAACTGACTTTATCAGATCAGCTGAGAGTCTTTCAGTTCTTACCCTTATTGAGTTATCTAAAACATGGGGCATTGTCAACTCCACTGCCCTCTCCCATTTTTTTTTCTTTTTTTTCAGAACAGAGATTTAAACACAAGGCCTCACACAAGCTAGGAAAGTAATCTATCTCCAGCCCCTTTTTATTTTTTATTTTGAGATAAGGTCTTGCTGAGTTGTGCAGACTATCTCTGGCCTTGAACTAGCAAACCTTCTGTCTCCTGAATTGCTGGGCTTATAGGTGTGTACCATGTCGCCCAGGCTTTCCCAAACATAAGCTGTGTTCCATAGATCATCTTATACATTCCTACAATTGCCAATTTTCGAAGTAGTCTCTTACCCAGAACCTTTCCTTGAGCTCCAGAACTCTAAATAAAACTGCTTAATTGCCACGTGTTTCTTTTGTGTTGTTATTGTTAGGTGTAATGGAGTCGGTCTGACTCATAGCAACCCTATGTACAACAGAACACTCCCAGACACTATGCCAAGCCCAGCACTATGTCAGGGCTTCTCTCCTATTCATAGAATTTTCAATGGCTGATTGTTTCGGGATTGCTTTGGAAGTGAGCTGCCTTCTCCCATTTTTGCAGTGCTGAGGATTGAACCCAGGGCCTCAGAGAGTACAGAGCAGCACTCTACCAACTTCTTGTGTATGCGCCCCAAACTCAGGACATGTTAAACTCAACACTTGTCGCATACATTCACTTTTTGCTTCACACCTCATATGTGACTACATTTCATTTCTCATCCTCTCCCTTGATTGTAACATCTATGCCTATTCCTACAAGGTCCTCTGCAACTTTCCCTCCCTTTTTTGTGGTACTGAGAGGCTGAACCAAGGGCCTTATGTGTTCTTTGCAAGCGTTCTACCATTGAGCTAAATCTTCAGCACCCCCCCCCCTTTTTTTTTTAAATCTTGAGACAGTTTCTTGCTAAATTATGCAGGCTGCCTTTGCCTTTCAACCTCCGATCCTCCTGCTTTGTCTCCCCAGTCACTAGGATTACAGGCATGTGCTACCACACCCAGTAGTCTTCTGCATTTTTACATCTCTGTATTTTTCTACTACAGACTTGTGTATTACAATAGTTTCCTAGCTTTCTCCAGGAAAAGATATTTAGTTCTCCAACAAGTTTGGGCTGTACTATAGTCAATAGTTTCCAAACTTGATTGGATCCAGATACCCTGAATAATATTATTTAAAAATATAGATTTGTTAAGCTGGGCATAATGGCATGTGTCAGCAATCCCAGTGACCTAGGAGGCAGGAGAATTACCAGTTCAAGGCCAGATACAGACTACAAAAAAAAAATAAAAATAAAAAAGAAGCTGAGCATATAGCTTAGTAGTAGAGCACTTGCAAAATATGTGCAAGGCTCTGGGTTCAGTGCCCCAGCACCACAAAGACAAACAAATAAATACATGTAAAAATATGGATTTGTTATCTGTGAGACTGTGCCCTGCCACTTCCCCCACAACACACCAAATCAGAAGGAGAGCAGGAATGATCTGCATTTTAAAATATTCCCAGGTGATTAACAAGTAAACCATCCTCAGATAAACATTGGATGTTGGGAAGGCATTACAGTGTTGGCACTGTATAATATAGTTCTGGCAGCACTGTGAAGAATGGACTGGGAGCTGATTAAATGCTACCAACATGGTTTCTTGCATGTAAAAACTTAAAAGGTATTAGTTATAGCCACAATGCATGTACAGAGAGTATTCCTGTCACTAGTAACTCTATTTCTATTCCATCATTACTATCTATCATCCTTTCTATCTATAAAATGATTGACAGCTGTGCTGACTCTACCTACAGTGACCAAGAGACTCAGAAGATCACATTGTAATTCAGTAACATTAGCAAAGATCTGATTCTTAGGATTTTTTGACTCCTCACCAGTTCTCCCTGAACCAATTCACTGACTCAATCCTAGAAATAGTTTATCATCATATCTTTTTAAATAAATCTTTCCAGTGGCTTATGGAATTAACCAACATCTCATTTCCTCATTATGAAAGTGTTCAGGCAATCAAATCTACTCTCAAGCCTGTGCCTTCTAAATCAGAAAAAGGTTCAAATATAAGAAGTGAATACATTTTATCTAAGCAGAGCCTGTCAGAACATTTTTAATAAAGACCTGGCCCAATTTCAGAGCTTTCTTTTCATTAGGGCAGGTCTGAAAGCAAAGGCCTTGAAAGTGGTTAGAAAAACATAGTGTAATCACTATGGTACCATTATCCTGTCCCTGGGTAATCATTAGGCGTCAGCTTGCCAAAGTGAAGGGCGCAAATTACTCATTTATTGTTACCTGAGCTGTGCAGAAGATTGAAATCTGGACTACTAATGATTTTTTTTTCACCTTATTT
Organism: Pedetes capensis; assembly: GCA_007922755.1. Taxonomy (NCBI): domain Eukaryota; kingdom Metazoa; phylum Chordata; class Mammalia; order Rodentia; family Pedetidae; genus Pedetes; species Pedetes capensis. The sequence goes on from VMDO01005240.1 coordinate 54,575, forward strand.
GGGAGATTCTGTAGAAAAGTTCACATGTAATGTGGATTCTGGCTGGCTAGTGAAAGTGCTTTCAGACAAATATGAAAAGGAAGCAAAGCATTACCTTCCTATAAAAGTGAAGCTAAAAAGCTCTCTGTCATTTCATGAAAGCAGCTCTAAAGAACAAATAGAAAAGTTGTCAAGATCTACAACCAGAGAAAAAAATTAGTCAGAATAGATTTTCACCTGCTCTAAGAAATCAGACACTTAGTATACTCTTAGTACACAAAATTTTAAGGTAAATATTTACCGATAGTTTGTAGGAAAAAATTTATTTTAAATATCATTTGACAAAATGGTTTTTTTCAGTTACTTGCTTTAGAAAGTTTCATATTTAATAAAGTCTCTAAGTCTAGGTGTGGTGAAAGACAACCAAACCATTCCTAATCTTGTTAGAGTGTTTACAGATCCTAGCACAGGCAGGTATGATTAGAACACACAACGTCAGCCATTACTAAATTTGTATCTGTACCTAAAACAGACTTCTGAAGTGACCTTCTGAGCAGGTCATGATATTTAAGCCCAGAATGAAATTTTACACATCACACAGGGGAATAAAATGATAGCTCCAAAACAGATTTGGAGTATCTATATGACTGTTCTAAATTAAGTGAAATTTCTGAAAATACGTTATCAATCTCTATCAGTAGAAAGGCCCTAATAGGAAGTGAAATGCAACTTATGTATTGAGTCTGATTCTAAGATGGAAGGGGAATGGGGATAACTGGAGCAAGGAGGAGATTTCCAAATAGTTTTAGATAGTTTTGTGAAGGCAAAATGTTACATTCGAAAGCAAAGATAGAATGCCTCTTTCTTCTATAGGAAATAATACATTGTCTGGAATGAGGATGTGAGAATCAAAAGCATTGATTTCTATCGCTGGCTCGGCTGGTGACTGCTTCTTTAGTCTGAGGCAATTTTCCTAGCCTATTTGTGACTAAATCTCAGCATCTACAAAATGAGGTTAGTAATCTTTTCTGTTTGAGACCCAGCTAGTATTATTATTAGGACTTTTGTTCATGTTATTAATGTTTATGATGCCTTCAGGGATTTTCAAATCAAAAGCATTATAGAAGCCCAAAGTGTCATTAATATTATTTTTCAAGTTATTTCAAAAGCATATTGTGGAAGTTGATGAATTAACATTCAGAATAGTCTTTAGAAATAGTTAGAAAAAGCAGTCTTATTTAATGCACAGATTTACCCTTGACGAACATGCAGAAAATCTACAAGGATTAGCTTCCTGATCAACCTTATATTAGACTCATATCAGACTTAATCTTCTACAGCATTTTCCAAAAGATTATACATATTTATCTATTTTTTTCATCCAAACTCAGAGTCCCTTTCTACTTATACCACTTAGAAAGATGAAATATGTATCAGGAAGTTTCATTTGTTCAGAACTTAGAAAGATCTTGCTATTTATAAATTATAATTCTTCCTTTCTTTTACTGTTGACTTAAGATGCTTCTGATGCATCATAATTCAGTTTTCTAACTGACTGGATTTTAACACGATGGCATCCTTTGTGGTTTTGGATATTTTATCAGAGGATTGCTTAATGTTGAATGCCTTAAAGGTACTAGGTGTATTTTTATAGTGCCTGGCTTTGAATGGCTATTATAGTGTGCATTACAGGCGTAGGGTACCTTTGATTTACAGTATTTTACCTACTTACAACCATTTCCAGGGCTCTCTATTGTAACATTATCATTAAGGTTGCTGGCCCTTTGCTGCCAACAACATGATTAAATCCTATTACAATTACTCATGTTATAAAATCTTCTCATGCTTCTTGGCACTAAAGTCTCATGGAGCCTTGCAGGTGGTAATATAAAAAGGAGCAATGTACTCTGAACTGAAATATTAGGAGAGCTCTATGTTAGAGCAGGAAAATAGATCCCTGAAGTAAGGTATTACTGTGTTACTCTACTCTCTGGAAATACATTTGCTTTTGAAGTTTATTTTGTAATATTAAAGAGGGTTTTGCTCGTGTTTTTCTCTCTAGGGGAGTAGAGGAAAAGGATACAATCTGAAGGAAGTTTTGCCAAAGAAAGACCCAGAAAAAAGCCAATTATGACTAGGAAAATGACAGGCTGTTTTAAGACAAAGGACAGAAGAATCTAGTCAATGTAATAATGTTTCATATTTCGTCTACACTGATAGTGCTTCTTTAACCTTGTTGTTTTCTGGTGCTGACTCATAGCGACCCTATGTACAACCCAGGGATGCTGAAATGTGAATTGGGATTTTTATTCCTTTAGTGGTCAAGAAGGATTCAACAATCCTTATAACCAAAAACAGCAGCATGTGACACAGGTGGCAACGAGCCAAAGGGGCTCACTTTATGAACAAAACTTGTCTTCTAAACTATTTAACTTGACCACCTACTAAGAAGCAGTACAGAGTGCTGGGTTAGTCTACTGTGTGGTGGCCTAAACTGTGTGTTTACTTCCTGCTTCTCGCTTCTGCTTATTAGGGTGCTTGTCAGTAAAATACTTCTGCCTGTGTTTCAGTTTCTTCCTTTTTTCCCTTATCCTCATAGGATGGTTAGCAGACTTGAATTAGATGCTATTTGTGAAACATCTAGAACATTGTATGGCCCACAGGAAATGTCATAGCAGTAACAGCAGTGCACCATGCTCTTAAAGTATGCCTTGGAGTTGGCACGAACACAGATACTCCACTTTGATGGTACAAAGGGACACTTGTACTTTTTTTCCTGCACTGATTTATCTACATGCAAGTGTGAGGACATTTGGCAAAAGACAAATGGAACATACAAAATGATAACCAATTCTCTGTAATGAAGACATTTCATATAGTAATAATAGCTAATAATTACTGGGCAGGGACACTAGATCAAACACTTCATGTGCATTGTTTCACTGAATCTTCATAGTAGCTCTCTGAGTATCAGGCACTAATATTGTCCTCAGTTTACCACTGAGAAAATGAGGCACCAAGAGTTTAAAAGCACTCTGCTTATAAATGAGGAACTGGGATCAGTTAATCTGATTGCTTTCTTTATACTTACCTCCCTCCATGTTGTTGTTATTGTTGTTGTTGAGTCAAGTCAGACTTGTAGTGAAACATTTCCCAACACTTTGCCATCTACAACACTATGCCAGTGTTCCTCTGCCATTCACAGGATTTCCAATGGCTAATTGTTTCGAGGGTGAGGTGCTGGGTCCTTCTCCCATTTTTGCAATGCTAGGGATCAAACCTAGGGCCTCAGAGAGTGCAGAGCAAGCACTCTACCAACAGAGGTAGACCCAGCCATAGCCCCCTCCATATATATATATATGTATGTATGTGTGTGTGTGTATACATACATATATATGTACATGTATATATATATATATATATATACACACATATACATGCACATATGTATGTATGAAGATGTATCTTCCTACTTATCTTCCTCATTTATTTATATATATGAATATGTAGATATATATACATATATATATATATTAGTCTAATCACACATATTTAGTTTAGTCTGATTATGAATTCTTATTCTTAGGTTGGATGTGGTGGCACATACCTGTGATCTCAGTGACTTGGAGGCAGAGGCAGGAAAATTGCAAATTTTAGGCTAGTGGTAGCCTGCACAACTTAATGAGACCCTGACTCAAAAAATTTTAAAAAATGGGTTAGGGGTGCAACTCAGTGGTAGAGCACTTACATAGCATATGTGAGGCCCTGTGTTCAACCTCCAAGTACTGCCAAAAAAAAAAAAGAAAAGAAAAGAAAAAAAAAAGAAAAAAAAAGAAAGAAAGAAAGAAAAGAAAAGAATAAAGAAAAAACAAACAAAACCCCCCAATTCTTATTCTTGTCCATACATTGTTTTCTCAGAATCAGAACTAGCAAGTTACAGATAGATAAGAATTCGTTTATAGACATATAGCTCTAGACGGCGTATTAGTATAACCATTTTTTTATGTTTGCATGTGCATTTATTTGTCCATAGGTGCCTATTCCATGCATTCCTTGTCTATTCTCCTAAATATGGTAGGTACCAAGGTGAGGGTGCCAGTCTGTGGTCTGTTCTAGGTGGAGGCTGAAAGGAGACACATTGTTTATAGAGGATTTAAAAACAATAATAAACCCAACTAAAATCAGCTCACCTCTTCTATCACCATGCAATTCTAAATGACGTCGGTGATGACGTCTTTCCCTCAGCAGCCTGTCCTCTAGTCCTCTTTCACCTCACTCCCATTTGGGAAGTTACAGCAGGTTGCCCTTAGTAGAAGGAAATTAAAGTGTGGAAAAAGGAAAGGATGTATTTTCAGTGATAAAAATCCTTACTAATTATCTCAATTCAGTACTTGTTTTTTGTGTGTAGATATTGGGATTGTTTAGGACATTTCACTGCAGACAAAATATAAGTATTTTATATAAACAAAGTCATAAACCCAGACACAAAGGCAAATAACAGCCACAAAGTCATTTTTGTTTGATTCATCTCTTCACATCCAGAAGGGGATGGAGGCTCATATTTGCTTCATTTTGTTCCTGTTTTTGGTGTGCGGTTGGAGGTTGGGAGAATTGGGTGGTGGTAGTTCTTTGATGATGAGAGGAGAATAGAAGTAGTTAAGGATAAACTCTTTCCCACTTAACTGTTCCATTCTTTTCTTCTCCCCACGAAGGTATATAATGTCTGGAAAGGAATAAGAATTCAGAACAGTGTGACTAAATCACACTTGTTAAAGTTAGAAAAGCCCTGAATAGGTCAATTTTACTGACTTCACAGAGGGAAAAAGCACAGGACCTTTTCATGAGGGGTAAAAGTTGTTGTGCCTCCCACCTGTGCTTACAATTACTGTTTACTCACCTGCCTACTACCATTATTGTCATCAAACTTTATTGATAAGGTCATCCCATGGCAAACTCTAAAACATACGGAGTTTTTCTCTAGCTTATCCTTCTTTCAGAAGACTCCTACAGCTCTTTAGGACTACCATCTCATTTCATCCTGCTGCACCCTGGCCACTACCACCACCTGCAGCATTGCCAGCACCTTCAACACCTCTATCACCATACACAAGATTTTGAGGGCTCTGGCAGTAATTCATGCTCCTAATATTTCCTCTTCTTTCTCCCATCAACGTGTGCCCCATTCTTCAAAACCCTGCTGTGTGAAAATGGCTGGTGATAAATCAATAAAATAAGCCAATTTCTGAAGATGAGGAGGATGAAGATTTTTACTAAAGTAAACAGGATATTTTCCTCTGTGCTTTTAGGCTGAGTACTCAGAGTGTGGATCCAGAATCATTAATACAGATACTCCTAAAATAAAGTCAGCATTAAAATATAACAAGTAGCAAATGGTTATCCAGTTGCCTGCTAGGAGTGGCATATATGCATGTACATACATATGCCAGTATTATCAGCTTTAGAGAGTAAAATAAAGCAAATCCCTCCATGTGTTTGAGATGAGGTTATTCCACAATGTTAAATTGGTTTTACCAGTTTAAACAGCAAATAATTCTCTAATGGCAAAAGAGATTAAAATACTCCAGAAAGAAAGCTTCCTCTTAAGGGATATAATAGAAAGGGTAGAGTCTCTTCCTACCCCATAACTCCATAGGAAACAGTGGAAAGGATCCCAATAAGTGGAGAATAGTATGTAGCCCCTCCTCTGACCAAGTAGTCTCCAAGTCAGGAAAATGTCTAATTATGTCCTCCCAGACATTAACATAAATTAGGACATTGTTGTTGTTGTTGTTGTTGTTAGGTGCCATTGAGTTGGGTTGAACTCATAGAGTCCCTACATACTATAGATGAAACACTATTGTCATATTTCTCTGCTATTCATAGAGTTTTCAATGGCTGATTGTTTTGGGGAGGGGGTTGCCAGGTCCTTCTCCCAAGCCTATAGCACCTGGTGTTCCCCGGCAGCCTCCCATCCAAGTACCTCTTTAGCTTCTGAGATCTGACAAGATTGGATGCCTCAGTGGTACGACTGCAGGCTAAATTAGGACATCAGGAAAGTATAATTAATCATATCACTTTCCCCATCTAAATATAAGCAAACACCATACCTTCTCAAGTGATATAAAATGGGTTTAGATGCATGTTTTTAAACCTGAGTTGGGGCAAGAGGAGAGAGATTTTTGGTGGAGGTCTCTAATTCTCAGCATTTGAACTTCCATCTTTTCTGGTTTCTATGTTTTATTTACTTTCATTGTAATAAAAAGTCACAAAAGCAAGACACATTAGACAAGCAAACCTTGTCAGTTCATCTTCCCATCAACTCTATGTTCCTTTCTGGGTCTGTTGGTTTTTCTCTTATTTCTTTAATTTTGCCTATTTCAGCCATCTTTATGTGTTTGCTCATTTTTGCCTTTCTTATCTGCTTTTCATTGCTATCTTAGACAAATCTTTTTTTTGGTTACAGTGCTCCACTATAAATAGTTTGTAAGTATTTTAGAAGAATGAAATGTGGTTAAATTCAGATCCCAGAGTCTTGACTGACAGACTAAAATATTACAGTGAGAAACCATTGAAGGCATTTAAGATGGGACAAGAAGTGATGAAGATTATTACTGTATCCTGTAAGAATGTATACTGTATACTGTAAGAATGAGGTGGAAGATGTTGAGATAGATATCTATTTCTACAAGAAAATTAACAGATAATTAAGGCAAACAAAGAAAAGGAAAAAAAATCACCTTAATTACTGGGGGATTGCCTCAAATAGATACGTACCCATAATACTGTTTCACATCCCAGAAGCGTGAAAGCTGGATTCACCAGCAAAATGGACCTACCTTCACACCACTGTAGAGAACTTAGAGGTGAAAGAGCCTCTCAGAATTACTCCTACTAACTTCTAGATGAAAAAATATTTGAAATTCAAATGCCTCTGAATGTTGAGTAACAAGTTAAGCTGACTTAAAAAAAAACTATTTATCTCTGAAATATTTGCCAAAACATATATGTATACATATAAAATAATTATTTGCATACAAAATGCAAATATGCAAAAAACAATAATAGAACACTGGGTATATACGTGTGTGTGCGTGTTTTCCTATTTTCTGAATATTTTCTCAGTTAATGAGAGCCATTAAGGAAAACTCATAAGCTTTCAGACAATGGGCATAACACTGCTGCTTTTCTATTAATGGAGGCTCTATTTTGCTCCTTTAAGTGAGTATGTTAGATTTATATGTGATCTTATGTCTTTAAAGAAAATAATTCAAGAAAAATGAAAAAGTATCATATATTCTTTTATATTTACCCACATATTTATCATTTCCAGAATTCTTCATTTCTTCCTGTTGATTCAAATTACTGTCTAGTGTCATATCCCTGTAGCTTGAAGAGTCTACTTTTAGTTATTTCTTTTAAGAAAGATATGCTAGCAGTTAATTCTTCCAGTTATTGTTTACCAGATATCTTCTGATATATCTACTATTTTGACTTCATGTTTGAAGGGTAACTTTGCTATATACAGAATTTTGTTTATTTTCTTAGGATACTGGGGATCAAATCCAGAACCTTTGTGTATGCTGGGCAAGTGTTCTATCACTGAACTATGTCCCCAGACCTTGTATTTGTTTGTTTTCTTTTTTGTTTTTAACAGCTTTTTCATATTGTTGTTGCTGTTATTCCTTGTTTGTTTATTTGCAGTATTGGAAGATTGAACCTGGGGCTTCACACATACTAGGCAAGGGCTCTACCACTGAGTTGTATCCACAACCCATTTTATATTCATTTTATATTTATTCTTTATTTTGGGAGGCTCAGTGTTCACTTTTTTGTGTTTAGTTATGAGAGAGGGTCTCATTAAGTTGTATAGGTTGTACCTGGCATCGAGTTTACAATCCTCTTTCCTCAGCCCCCAAGTAGTTGGGATTACACACATGAGCCATGATGCCTGGCTTTTGTGATATATATATATTTTTTTTTTCACACATACATACAAATATATATATAAATATATACTTTTAGTGGGTGACTTGTATCATATATACACAAAAATTATACATTTCAATGGTTTTAGTGCAGAATGTGCAACCATCATGACAACCAACTTCAGAATTCTTGGTTGACAATTTTTCAATTGTTTTAATACTTTGATTTTTTAATTAATTTTCTTCTGGACTCTATTGTTTCTGATAAATCATCCATTAGTAATACACC
>VMDO01005240.1:62867-114174 GCA_007922755.1 Pedetes capensis
GTTTTGGCCATTATTCAAGTATTTTTTTCTCTTTCCTTCTGTCCTCTCCTATTACATGTATATTGGCTTTCATATGTTGTTGCACATATCTCTGAGGCTCTGTCCATTTTTCTTGAGTCTTTTTCAAGATTCTGTTCTTAAGAACAGTTATTTTCTATTGGTCTATCTTCAAGTACATGACTCTTTCTGTCATTTGAAATTTATTATTGAGCCACTTTAGTGAAATTCTCATGTTGGTTATTATTCTTTTCAACTCTTGAACTTCATTTTTTTCTTCTTTAATGGTTTCTATTGCTATTTCTTTACTGAGATTCCCATATTGTCCTTCTCAAGATATTTAAAAATCATTAACATTATATGTGCATGGTTTCCTTCAATCATTGAACATATTTATAATAGCTGCATTAAAATATTTACTGATTAAAGCAAAATATATACTTATTTAAAATCACGATCTGCTTACTGTTTATTTGTCCCCTGAGTATAAGTCACAGTTTCTTATTTCTTTGCATATCTCTCATTGCTGTAAAACTCTTCAGATGGTATATTGTAGCAACTCTGTATTATGTTTTTTTCTTACTTTCCTGGTTAAGAATTTCTCTTTCTCTCCTCTTCCCTCCCTATCCTTTCTTTTTCTTTCCTTTCTTTTCTCTTCCTTTTTCTATTTCTGCAACTTGATGGGACTTACACTCCAGAAACTTTTTCCTCTGCTTTGCACCACCACTAATGTGTCTTGTAAGATTTTTTTAATTCCTGTTTTTATTTGGCTTCATAGAGGTCACCTACACAGCTTAGTGGTCAACCAATGATTGATCAGAGATTGTACTCAAACACCTCACACCCTTGAACTTACCTTTTGCTGATGGATATGTGTATGCTTTAAAAAGGACAAAGTTCAGGTAATTTTCATGTCTGCCCAGATTTTATTTTCATCTCAGCTGTCTTGGATCACTGTATATATACCTGCAGCCTTTGGTCACCCAGAGATGTATAGAAAACCTACCCAGCTCCTCTGGGGACCGCTTACTTCCAGGAGCTCCCTGTTGAGTTTCTTGTTATTTCGTATGCCTGCAAGTCATCACAACCATGACTTCAACTTCTGCTAGTAAAATTGCAGACTTGCTCATTTATTTCTTCCTGATTTTGCTCATTTAACTAAAAATACTGCCAGGCATAGGCTTTTACTCTTGACTCCAAAAAAGTCCCACCCCCTCTGGCAGCAAAACTGCTAATTTTCATAGCCAACCCTTCCCTGGCCCAACTACTATGCCAATCCAGCTGGGTAGTAGGAAAAATGGAAGCAGCCCCATGCAAGAAGGCCACTGCCTCCCACAATTTTTATCCCAATTTTTCCTAAATAAATGTCTCTCTTTGTTGTTTGCTTTTGGTTGATTTCTACAGCCAGAAAATGCTTCTTGCTTTTCCTTGATAATTTTGTCCAGTTTGTCATTGGCTTTTGAGCATAGAGTTTTCTGACCTCTAACATCAGCATTGCCTGCAGCCATACCACTGTGGCATCTGATCCCTTAAGATCTCAGAAACTTAGCAGGGTCGGGCCTGGTTAGTACTTGGATGGAAGGCTGCCTGGAAACACCAGGTGCTGTAGGCTTGGGAGAAGGACCTGGAAACCCACTCCCCCAAAACAATCAGCCATTGAAAACCCTATGAATTGCAGAGAAGCACTGATAATAGTGTTTCGCCTGTTGTTCCTAGGGTCGCTATGAATTGGATACTGACTCCACAGTACCTAACAACAAGAACAACAACCCTCAGCATTGGTCTAAAGTCTTACCTCTCAGTCATTCATTCCTTATTCTACTGTGGTCTCTTTTTCTGCCATTTGGTTTGTGTCCTGGGAACAATTTTGACCTACAGTGCCTGAATAAAGAGGTGCGAGAGGTAAAGCTGGTCGTAGCCCAAGTAAACAAAAGAAGAGAATCATGTTGCATTGGAAAATGAAAATTTTACATTTGTCTTAGGCACCTTATTAGTGACCTAGGACTAATAAATGGTATGAAAGGAGAGTACAGAAAGCAGTCAGCATGCTACTAATCAGGATCCAAGAAGCACCCAGCTACTTTTCAATTCTTAGACGGAAGAAACTCATGCTTTCATTTTGTCCAATTATTTATAGCAAGCAGGTTGGGGATATTGGGACAAATAATACTAGGTATGTTCATCAGGGATTGTAGGTAGAAGAGCTTTTCTTTCTTTCTTTTCTTTTTTTTTTCTCTCTTTCTTTTTTTTTGTGGTACTGAGGATTGAACCCAGCGCCTCACGCTTGCATGCGTTGCAAATGCTGCACCACTGAGCTGTCCCCTCAGCCCTTTTTTTTTTTTTTTTTTTACTTTTTTTAGACAGAGTCTCACTAAATTATGCAGACTGCCTCTGGTCTTGAACTTGCAATCCTCCTGCCTCTGCCTCCCCAGGCACTGAGAAAGAGCTTTTCTTAGGAAGAAACATAGACTGGAAATGAGGACAATGACTGACATCTATAATATAATTTTAAGTAAATTATATAAATACATAAGAAGAATAGAGGAAAAGAAAAAGCATTTTAGATGAGGGAAAGTACTTAGAAAAATTATAGGGACTAAAATACTCACAGTTGTTATATTAATTTCCTATGGCTGCTCTAACAAACTAGAACAAATTGGGGGCTTAAAGTGGTTAAAATAGATTATCTTACAGTGGAGGCTACAAGCCTGTCAGCAAAGTATTGATACGGCCATACTTTCTCTGAAGTTTCCATAGAAGAATTGTTCTTTGCCTGTCCCTAACTTCTGGTGATCATCAGCCATCCTTGGCATTCCTTGGCTTGCAGCTACATCATTCTGATTTCTGCCTCTGACTTCACATTTGCCATTCCTTTCTGTGTGTCTGTGCATCTTTCCATGTGTTTTTCTCCTTATAAGGAAACCGTTTAGGGCCCAGCCTAATGCACTGTGACCTTATACACACATCTGCAAAAACTCTACATTCACAGATACCAAGGGTTAGGACTTCAACAATTTTTCCCGGGAGGCACAACGAAGCCCCCAACAATATAATTAGGAAACCATCCAAATTGGATGGAGGACATGAACTACGGAAAAATGAATATGATTATGAGAATGGAAGTCATGAGAACTATAAATCTGCATGGTGCCATTACTAATCAGTTTGAAAGGTGTCTTTCCCTAAAGAGTCTACAAAAATTAGACATATTAGTATCTCTTCTAAAACTGTGCAATGAAGGAATCTTCTCTAGAACTCTTCTGTGATGTTGAGTTTTGTTTGCTAATTGTTCGATGCTTCTGTTTCTTCTTCCTATTTTACTGAGAATTTCCACATTTTCCCCAGCCCTTTTTAGCATTAGTTTTCTCCTTTCAGTTGGATTATTCCCATTAACACACGTAAAGATGCAAAACTTTTGTCTGGACTCCACTTTATTTACCAGATACTGCAAATATTATTTTGTTCCCTTTTAAAACAAAACTCTCTTGTATATATTCCCCTTTCTGCATCCTCTCGTATCTGCCCCAGTCAGGCTTTCACTACTACAACTCCAGTCAAAATTTTCCTGTCATGGCTATCAGTAGGCTCCACCTTCTTAAATCCAATGATCAATTCTTAATCCTCATCTTGCTGGAACTGTCAACATCATGTGACCCAGTTGGCTACTCTTGTTTCCTTGATAGACCTTTTTCTTTCATTTCACTAGGTATTCCTTCTGGTCTCTTTTTTTGATAGTTCTTTTCCAACTGCTTAATATTTGAACTTTCCAGAGCTCTGTCATCATACGTATTTTCCTATCTATATATGTGTATTCCTTTGGCACGTTCTTCAATCTCTTGGCCTTAAATATCACCTATATGATAATGATTTCCCAATTCATATCACTGTCCAGACCTCTCTCTATACTATCAAATCTCACTGAAAATTTCAATATCTCTGCTTTGGTGTGTAACATTGAGTTGTTGTTAGTTATATCCGACTCATAGTGACCCTATGTACAACAGAACAAAACACTACCCAACACTGTGCCATGCCTGGCACTATTGTCAGAGGTTCTCTGCTATTCATAGGGTTTTTCAATGATGTATTGTTTCAGGAATAGACTGCCAAGCCCTTCTCCCTATCCTGCAGCACCTGGTATTCCCAAGTGGTCTTCCATCCAAGGACTAACTAGGCTGACCCTACTTAGCTTTTGAGATCAGGAGGGATCAGATGCCAGGGTGCTATGGCTGCAGACTGGGTGTGTAATAGATATTTCAAATTCACCATGTTCAAAGCTGAAGTCATCATGCCACCAGATCTGCTCCTCCTGTAGCCATCTCCATCTCTAATGGCAACTTCATTCTTTTAGCCACTTAAACTGAAAATCTTATTGTCTTCATTGATTTTTCTCTTCAGTTCACACTCTACATCCAAACCTCAAATGTTTGCTACTCAAAGTATAAAGGAATTTAAAATATAATTAGAATCCAACTGTTTTCTTAATCTCCACTGATATCCACTACCAACTCTTACCTGGATTATTGTAAAATTCTTCTAACTGGTCTATGTCTACCCTTGTTCTCCTGCATTCGATTCCCCTCATAGCAACCAGACTAAAATTTCTAAAATTAAGTTATATAACATCTCTTTTCTCAGAATCCTTCAATGGCATCCCACTTTATGCAGAGTAAAAGCCAAAGACTTCATTGTAGCCCATAATCACCTAAATGAATTGGCTCCATGATGTCTTTGACTTTATCTTACTGTATTTTCTTTAGCACTCAATTCATACCAGCCAGATTTGCCTTTTACTACTACTCTAACATGTCAGTGTGCCTTTGCCTTAAGTCCCTTGCATTGTTTTTTCCTTCTGTTTAAAATGTTCTTTTCCTTAGATACTTGCATTTCTAAATTTCAACCCTTCAAGTCTGAGTAATTACTACTTTTTCCATGAGACTTATCCTAACCATCACCACCACTCCTTTGTTGTTGGTAGGTGCCACTGAGTTGGATTTGACTCATAGTGACCCTATGTACAACAGAATGAAACACTCCCCAATACTGTGCCATGCACATAATCTTTTTAAAGTTTTAGTTCATTGTTGCAGATACTGTGTCAATCCATCTAGCTGAGGGTCTTCCTTTTCTCGTTGACTTGCCATTCTCCCAAACATGATGTCTTTCACTAGGGATTGGTTCCCCCTGAACACATGTTCAAAATACATAAGACATAGTCTAGCCATCCTTGCTTCCAAGAAGCACTCTGGTTGCAATTCTTCTAGGATGGATTTGTTGGTTCTTCTGGCAGTCAATCATATATTCAATATTTGTCTCCAGCACCATAATTCAAAAGCATCAATTCTTTTCCTGTCTCCCTTACTCATTGTTAAGCTTTCACAAACATATGATGTAACTAAAAAAATCATGGCTTGAGTCAGGTACACTATTGCCTTGAATGTGACATCTTTAATTTTCAATGCTCTAAAGAGGTCTTTTACAACAGCTTTTCCCAATGCAATGTATCTTTTGATTTCTTGACTGCTGCTTCCATGGGTATTGATTGTAGAACCAAGTAAAACAAAATCTTGGACAACCTCAATCTTTTCTCCATTTATCATAAAGTTGCTTACTAACCCAGTTGCAAGGATGTTTGTGTTAGTTTGCCATATTATGGGTACTTGCATGTTGCTGTGATGCTGAAAGCTATACCACAGACATTATAGATATCTGCAGGGTCACCTATGGTAGACAAGTTTCAGTTGAGCTTCCAGACTAAGGCAGACTAGGGAGAAGGACTCGGCAGCCCACTTTGGAAACAACCATTAAAAACCCTATGAGTAGCACAGAAACACTGTCAGAAATAGTGTCAGAAAATGAGCCCCTCCCCCTGCCCTGGTCTGGAAGGCATTCAAAAGGTGACTAGGGAAGAATTGCTTCCTCAAAGTAGAATCAACCTTAATGATGGGAATGGAGTAAAGCACCAAGGACCTCCATTTCCTGGCATGACTCAAATGAGAAGAAACAACTGTAAACATCCATTAATAATTAGAATGTGGAATGTACATAGTATAAATCTAAGAAAATTAGAAGTCATCAAAAGTGAAATGGGATGCATAAACATTAGCATTCTAGGCATCAGTGAGTTAAAAAGGACTGGCATGGGCCATTTTGAATCAGATAATCATATGGTCTACTATGCCAGGAATGAGAACTTAAAGAGAAATGAGGTTGCATTCACCATCAAAAAAGACATCTCAAGATCTGTCCTGAAGTACATCACTCTTATGTATTCATTATTTTGTACTTATCATCTAATTTATACATTGCATTTTATTATTGTATATTATAGGTATACTTATTCATTATGTTTATTATTTACAATCTCTCTTGTCCTAGACTTCGAGATTTATAAGAACAGGGATTTTTGTCTGTTTGCTCATTGATGCATTTCATGTGCCAAGAACAATGCCTGACATATGGGAGTTAATGAATATTGTTGAGTGAATGAATGCTTTACCTTTTAGGACAAGACTAATGGCTTCTGAAAGAAAAGTAGTTATTTTTAGAAAAATTTTTCTTCTAGTAATTCTACCAGTTGAGTTATATTGTTGTTGTTGTTGTTAGGTGCTATCGAGTGGGTATCTGACTCGTAGTGAGCCTATATACAACAGGGGAAACACCATTGTCAGTGCTTGTCTGCTGTTCCTAGGGTTTTCAATGGCAGATTGATTTTTGGGAGTGGGTTTCTGGGTCCATCTCCCAAGCCTACAGCACCTGGTGTTCCCAGATGGTCTCCCATCCAAGTACTAACCTGGGCAGACCCTGCTTAGCTTCTGAGATCTGATGGGATCAGATGCCACAGGGCTATGGCTGCAGGCTAGTATAACACTGAATACTGCCTTCAAAAACTTTAACTCACTACTGATATTAATGGGTTGGAGATACAAGGTATGCTAGGGAATTTGATAATTAAATGGTCTTTGACAGGTTACATTAAGTGCTTATAACCTGCAGTGATTAGTGGCTCTTAATCTCGTTGTGGAAGGCAACACAGCAGAGAATGACACTACCTCTTCCTTGGGACACTGCCTAGTTCTCAGCATGCTGTGTCGTAGGTAGGCTCATGAAAGTATTTCTGAACAATAGAATGTGGGTAGAAATGATGTGTTGCACTTTCTAGGATGATTCTTTAAGTTTCCCATCTGATTGTGTTTATTTCCCTTGTCCCTTGGTCAGTTGGAGAAGAAGCAGTAGAAAATTCAGAGGTCCTAGATGATGCAGGGTCACTAGAAGGAAAGATGCTGAGTCCCCGAATCACTATTGTAGAAGACCACTAATCAAAACACCTTATTGGACAATGAAATGAATGTGGATTAAAACCTCTTAGTTTTGATACAATGATACTTGAGGTTGGTTGTTTTGATAACTAGTCTATTTTGACCAATAGAGCCAGCTCCTAATATTATGCCCTTAGAAGGGTAGGATGAAATCTGATTATGCAATATTATGAAAATGGCATTAGTTTCATATCAAAGATAACTTGACATCTTTTGCAAAGTGAGACTACCATTTCTAAAAACTAGAGTTCTTTTTAATGAAAATATTCCAACATATTAGTATTTCTGCTTTGAACTAAATGTTGTCATTAGGTGCTGTCAAGTCAAGTCAGACTCAGAGCAACCCTCATAGAGTTTTCAATGGCTGATTTTCTCAGGATTGCTTTGGAGTTTATTGCCATATCTTTCTCCCATTTTTCCAGTGCTGGGTCCTCAAGGTGTGTGGAGCAAGCACTCCACCAACTGAACTAAACCTCAGCCAATTGAACAAAATAGGTTGGTGCATTTCGGACCTGAGATGTGAATCTCTGGCCTAAGTTAGGACTCATCTTTGAATTCAATAGCAGTGTCAATAGGAAAGCAAGTTGGCTGTTTGTGCTTGGCACCACCTGGCTGCAGTTACATCGCTCAGCACTAAACGTGCTGACTGTGTCAGAGTTGAGTACTGTCATTCTGATGAAGTGGGGAGTGTGTGGCCCTGGTAGGAAGCCTTTTAAATGGAATGACAAGGTTTTTCTTATTTGTTACATCCCCAGGCCATTGTCAAATCATATAATGCCAGCCCAGGAAAGTAATTACAGAACTGTTGTGAGGCTGTTAGCAGCTGCTTTTCATTTTTCCCCATTGTGACTGGGATGTGGTGGAGAAAAATTGGGATGACTAAGAACCACAACATAAACGCCACCCAATCTGCTGGCCAATCACATGTGGCACTTACTTTCAGCCCAGAGGAAAAGAACAGGCTCCTGTGATGTTATTAGACATAGGTGCTGAATATAAGAGAGAATCTAAAACCAACTCTCAGACACCAGGGTGTGAGGACAGGTGGATTTCATTTATTAAAGCATTACCAAAATTCATTACACCACAAAATCTTACTTCAAAAAAATCCTGTGTTGATCCCAGTAAGAAATACTTCTTCTTTCTAGACATTATTTTTCTTTCTGATACTTTTCTTATTATTTGAGTAAGGACCACAGTGAATCTTGGACTAATAATATGTCTCTCATAGTTTCACAAATAAAGTTGCATAATAAATGCCTAGTCTCATAATGAAAGGCAAGTACTAGGATATATGAAGGAGAAATAGGTAGTACTTAATGTATTTTAAACTTACCACTTTACCTTAATTTCATCCTTAGTACTTTACAAGCTGGTCAGTGGTTGCTTTCAAGGTTAACTTATTTCCTAATCTATTGACCTGCAGCTGTAGCCCTGTGGCATCTGATCCTGTCAGATCTTGGAAGCTAAGCAGGGTCGGGCCTGGTTAGTACCTGGATGGGAGACCGCCTGGGAACACCAGAAGTTGTAGGCTTGGGAGAAGGACCTGGCAACCCCCTCCCAAAAATCAATCTGCCATTGAAAACCCTATGAACAGCAGAGAAGCACTGACAATAGTGTTTCCCCTTTTGTACAGAGGGTCGCTATGAGTCGGATACCGACTCGACGGCACCTAACAACAACAACAAACTCTACTGAGTGATAAGCTATTGATTTAAAATAAAAATATATGTATTATTTTAAAGTTATAAGGGCTTGAAGTTTATAGAAACTTCTTAAAATTCTTAACAAAACTGGATGCTGTGTTTCCAATCAGGTGACAATCTAATCAGGATGAACCTTAAGTGATTATTCATTATTCATTTTCTTTGAATAACATAGTTTAACTAGCAGGTGGATATGCAAGCAAGTTATCAGGATCACATATAATCCTTTGTTGTTCTGAAGGTCATTGCTTTTTTCTCCTTGGCTACTGAGATATAATAAATAATTTTGTGTTTTTCTAGCAGTGGCAGAAGACAGTTGTTTCCTTATACTCTAGGCAAGATCCCTTCCACTCGGAATGTGTAGCCATTTCTTATGAAATAATTTATTTGCAAATGATGAAAGTGGTCAGAGGCTTAGATCCAACAACATCTCAAATGAAAATAAATAGAATTTGTGATAAAGATAAGAGTGAGGTTTGAAAATTGTCAGTACATATCACTGAGTAGAAATAAATTATGGCTTGTCAAAAATGACAGATTTCAGCAAGGTGCTTCCTTTTTCTCACTTTGAGTAAGACCTTTTTCCACCCAGCAATTAACTTTATTCCCATTAATATTCAGTAGCATTGACAAGACTGACAGAGTAAAACTGGGTTTTATAAAACTAAAGACAGATTGATGGAGACTGATTACTTTGTCTAACAATTTCATCATTGTAGGTTAGAACTTAATAAATAAAGAACAAAGCTGTTGACTATAGCATTGATTTGTTGTGCCAGGTAAGGACTCAAATTTTCTGTGTATGTTTTCTTTTTGTGATTCATAAATTTATTTTTGGAAATAAATAGTAATTTTGCCTAAAGGGTTGCAGAGGTGACAAAATAATACATTTACACCATACCATAATACTCTTCGTAATGGCATAGTTTTCTTTAGATATTTCTTCACAATCTGTAAATAATAATTATGCTACACAGTTAAATTAAATAAAATGAGTAACTGCACTTAAATGACTCTTTGATTATAGATTGAGAAAGCCTAAAAGCAAGAATTTGCTTCTGGTGTGGTAGAAAAAGAGCAAAGGATTAACTAACAATCTAAGGGAACATAAAAAACAACCATTTTAGTTTTTCTTTCTTTATGATACAAAAAGTTAGAAGTAAAATAGAGCAGGTTTCACAAAACTACAAGATGTGTCAAAGATGATGTTGCTTGCAGACATAACATCTGTTCTCTTTTTGTGTTTGTCATACTTCTTAAAAAATTAAAAATGAAACGTGCTTTTCTAGTCTTATTTTTTATCTTTTTTTTTTTTCATAAGGACATTTTGGTTGAGTTCAACTCTGCCTTCTCTTCTGGAACTGTGAGAAAAAAAATTCTCACTGTTGGTGAGAGAGATATGATAGTTGCCTACAAAATCAAATTGCATTTTTTTCTGTAAGTTTCTAAGTTGTTCCTTTCCCCTGCCATGACAGGTGACCTTTCACAGGTGAAAGTTTGTCATTTGTCCTAAAAAATTATTTTTCCTTCAGTGTTCTACAGCTCAGCAAATTTTTTGCCAGGGGCGATATTAGTGAGTTCTGGATATATTACTGACATGGAATTTTGCCACTTGTATTTATTTTCTGTGCTATGACAACCTACTGTTCTGTGGTAGAAATGGCACAATTTTAGTTCTCATCAAATTCATAGTTTCTGCAAAAGTCTAATTTTTTTCATAAGTGAAAATTCATGTAGTGAAAATGGAATCATTTCACGCAGTTCTTACTTTGAAGCACATTCACTGAGAAGCCCTATTCTTTATTCTTCTGTTTTTGTATCAGTCTGCAGATGGATAAGCCTCACCTGAACACCCTAAGTGGAAGGTTTTTAATTATAATAAAAGCTTTGAATTTGGTTTCTCTATTCCTTGAGTTTCTCCTTTTGCATCTTTCTCTGAAATCCCACATCCCCTTCATCATCGTGTCATGCTAGCTCTTATCTCTTTTTATTCCAATCAACTTCTCTGATTTTTTTTTCAGATTCACTATTTTCTCTCTCTGAAACTTCCTTTAAAGTTATCAGTGGTAATATTTTCTTTCAGTAATGGTCTTGTTTTCCTTGTGATTATTCTTTTTTTTAAATCTGTTGATAAATTTACTTCTACTTTTCATCAATGATGAGTTCCTAGAGAGGCTGGCAGTTATTTGAAGAGCTACATTAATTTATTAGTCAAATATTTATTGAGACAAGACATGGTAGGGGGAAACAAAGATGCTGCATATATTATCATGTCCTTCAATAATAGCTAATGCTAATAGAACATTAACTGCCTGCCATACATTGATCTATGTCCTTTACAAATGTTGACCCACTTGACCTTTCCAATATTATCCTATGTTTTAACATATAGACTTTATTATTATTCAGGTATATAGTGAGGCCAACATAACAGAACATTGCTGCCACTGCAAAGATCATTCACCACTCAAAATTCTCAAGAGGAGATACTAGGACCACAGACAGAAGCATTAGGGTCAGTTAGCAGGCAAGGCAGGAGGGAGGAATATGTGGTCAAGAGGCTTCATTGTAGTTTCACTGGCAAGGAGCAAGTAAGGTAGGATAAGCAGGCTTAGGATCTACTAGTTTGGATGATTTCAGCAGACTCTAGTCTATAAATGGCTATTCTGAGTTGCCTAGTCCCTGGTAATTGGGGTCCTGAGGTAATTGTTGTTGTTGTTGCTGCTGTTAGGTTCAGTTGGTAGAGTGCTACTCTGTGTACTCTGAGGCCCTGGGTTTGATCCCCAGGCACTGAAAAAATGGGAGAAGAACCTGGCAGCCCATTCCTGATATAATTCTGAAACAATCAGCCACTGAAAATGCTGTGGATAGCAAATAAGTCCTGACATAGTGCTGGGCATGGCACAGTGTCAGGGAGTATTTTGTTCTGTTGTACATTGGACAGCAGGGGATTATTGGCCCAAAATGCAAGTCTGTTGGGGGAGATACTGGGGATCTGGGCTCTGGGCTGATGAGTTTTCATATGAAAGGCATGGTAGCAAGTGGATTGTTTATTCTCTCCAGGACTTGGCTAGCCCTGGGAGGGGCAATGTCCTCAGAGTCAGTAAGGTCCATATGTCAAAGGATTAGAATAAAAAAATATGACTCATATGCCTGCTACTATTTCCATTTTATAAATTAGAAGATTGAGGCACAGAATTTTAAATGACTTTCCCAAAGGCACACAACTAGTAGGCAAACGAGTCTAGATTTGACCTAGTAGGTCTGGCTCCAGAATTCATCTTCTTAATTCTTAATGTTGCTTCATTAAGGAATTTGGATTTTTGGAGGTAAAGTGAAAAAAAATATGAAACATACCTGCAATATCATCTAGTATTGTAAGAAAAGTAAAAAGGGGCTTCAGAATTCAAATGAGGGAGATATGAATCAAATAAGGGCTCATGCAAAAGTTCAGGAAAGAAGTAATAATTGAGTGTATGTGTGAAGGATGGTACAGATGCCCACAGTGAAAAAGAGGTCATTCCAAGTACAAGAAAATGCTTAAACAAATGTGTGAATACTTGAAATCAATGAATGTGTTAGGGAGCTGCAAACCACAGGCAAAGCCTATGTCTGAGCTGTTAAAGGAAATTATATTGAGAAAGCTATTTGAAATCAGTGTTAAGAAAGTCATGAATAAAAATGTAAAGAAATTGTATTTAATGTAGCAGTGGAAATTGGGGGCTAGTAAGAAAGAGCTATATTTATACCCTACAGGTCTTTGAGCAGAAAGGTTATATGATCACCTCTATGTTTCAGGGGTTAACTGGGCCTCTATGGAAGAAAAATTGGGAGGAGGAGAAGCAGAAGGTGAAAACATCAGTTAAGACGTTATTGAAATAACTCAAGTTACTGAAATAACTCAAGTGAAACATCATGGAAATAAATGAAGTGAAACTTCAGGATAATATGAGAGTATTAGGGGACAAATTCCATAACCATTGTAGAGGAAAGCATAGCTGCTGCTGTTAAAACCAAGTCATTTAAGAACTGTTAAAGCAATTAGAGACTGCAGCCGTATCCCTGTGGCATCCGATCCTGTCAGATCTCGGAAGCTAAGCAGGGTCGGGCCTCATTAGTGCTTGGATGGGAGACCTCCTGGGAACACCAGGTGCTGTAGTCTTGGGAGATGGACCCAGCAACCCACTCCCAAAAACCAATCCACCATTGGAAACACTATGAACAGCAAACAAGCACTGACAATAGTGTTTCACCTGTTGTACGTAAGGTAGCTTTGAGTCAGATACTGACTCGATGGCACCTAACAACAACAACAACACAGGAATTAGAAATTTTACTATGCAGAAGAAAAAACCAAAGGGCAGACTCTCCTGATTGCTGAGATAACTTAAACCCCAGAGATTACTCTGGGCTCCAAGTTGGGAGAGAATGAACACTTGTACAGAGCATAAGAATGCTTGTGCATTCATTTCATTGCTGTTGTTAGGTGCCGTCAAGTTGGTGTCTGACTCATAGCGACCCTACGTACAACAGGTGAAACAGTGTTGTTAGTGCTTTTCTACTATTCATGGGGTTTTCAATAGCTGATTGTTTTATGGGAGTGGGTTGCTGGGTCCTTCTTCTAATACATTTCATTAGCTGATAAGTAATGAAAAGGAGCCTTAACTATACTATGGCTCAGTGTGGCTCTGTTACTGGAATTTAAAAATATTAAGATATAAAAAATAATGTGTATTTCAGTACATAAATGCTCAAACAAGGCTATACCAGAAGACTTGATGGCATAGATGCTTAGACTTACTGATACTGACTTATGTTTGGATTTAGGAAACACTAAGATCAAAACTTTTCAATGCAAGAATTCTAGGAAGATAAAAGAATAGACATTTAGGTCATGATTAAATAAAAATAACTCCTAACAAAGTAGACTTATTTGTCTATAAGGAGAAGAGGGAAATAATCTTAATTGAAATAAGGATAACATACCAAGACAAATTACAGACTTGGAAACAGAAAAAATGATGAAGTATGATATTAGCACAAATGAGTTAGTCCTTATTTATAAGTGCAATGTCAAAATCATTCCCAATGTTATGACGGGATAGTGACAAAGTATCTCTGAAAACATACCTCCTGCCTTGAAATTCCTTCACATATCGAGGCTCACAATCAGATTCTGACTTTTAGAAAGATCCAGGAGACCATATCCTTTGATAAACTATGGGAGATCATAGATGTATTACAGAAAGAACATAAGAAACCACAATAAAACTGACAGAGTCTATATAACATTATGAAAAAAGGCACTCCCCAGGTAAATCAACAATTTGAATATGTAAGTTTTGTATTTTATACTTCTTATTCAGAAATTTTAAATGGTAAGTATGTAGACTATAAAAATAATCTTTATTAATGAGATCTCTGCATCTTGCATATTTACACTAATTTAATATTATTTAATTTCAAGTCTGTTAAAAAGAGTCTCAAGTTTCCTTTGTTATATATATTTGCATGTGGCAGCTATATATGCCAGCTAACACTGGTATGTTATATTGATAACTCAGTTATAATGAGTGGCACTGTTTGCCTGATGTGATTTTCTGAAATGATGAAAATCCTCAGAAAACATAGCAATATTTCCCCGCTTTTGACAGTGTTGCATTCCTGAAAATTTAAATATACACTGTAACTGTGAGGAAAGAAATTTTGTTGTGATATGTAAAATTATTTTCTAGACTCTCAGATGATTGTAAACTGATTTTCCCTATATGCATGTTAATAGGATACTTGAAAGACTTGCATCATAATGCTATATTGTGTAAAGCTGACACATATATCACAGGACATTTAGCATCTCTGCCCACTCACATACTCTAAATAACAGAATTATACTACAAATGGTATGAAAAATTAAAATGCTCACATAATTTAAAAATTCTCCCATAAAGAACTACTGGCTTAAATAATGGAGTTCAGTATAAGAGAGATCCTTGCCATAGGACATAATCAATCATGTTGTTGATATTGTTGTTAGGTGCCCTCAAGTTGGGTCCAACTCAGAGCAATCCTATGTACAACAGAATGAAACACAACTCAACACTGTGCCATGCCCAATACTATATCAGTGCTTCCCTGCTTCATAGGGTTTTCAATGAGTGTTTTGGGATTGCTTTGGAAGTGGATTGCCATGTCCTTCTCCCATTCTTTGTGGTGCTGGGGATTGTACCCAGGGCCTCAACAAGTGCACAACAGCACTCTACCAACTGAACATAGGCTAAAATATTTCATCAGTTATTATGATTGATTTGAATGACCATCTCCTTCAAAATGCATATTTAACTGCCATTGTATCAATATGGCTTAAAAGGTTCCTCCCACTTGGGCCTGTAATGGGAAGGGAAGCCTAGAAGATCTCCAAAATATCTTGGTCATTCTCCCATTATCTTGATGAATATCATTTCGCTGCCTTTTTAAGGCGTTAATCCCTTTTTCAAATAATCAGTTAGCCATACTCTTGATTTCTTCTCCTGAAAGTACTCTTTTCTCTACCACTTGGCCTAGCTGAAGATTCTTCAAGTTTTTAAGTTTGATTTCCCTTTTAATGATGAGCACCATCTTTAAGTCATTTCTTTCTTCTCATATTTAGGTCACAAATGCTGTACCCTTCTGAATGGACTAATGCCATTATTGCAGGAGTAGGTTTGCTCCCTCTTGCTCTCCCTCTGTCTCTCTCTGTCCTTCTGCCTTGTGATGTCTTCTCCCATGTCATGACACAGCAAGAAGGCCTTCCCCAGAACTGGTACCTTGATATTCAACTTCCCAGCCTTCATAAGTATGAGCCAATAAATTTTTGTTCATTACAAATTACCCAGTCTTGAGTATTCTGTTTTATAAGCACAAACTGGACTAAGACTGAAAATTGGTACCAGAAGTAGGGCTATAATAAATATCTGGGAATGTAGAATCGGCTTTAGAACTGGGTAATGGGTAGAAACTAGAAACATTTGGAGGAGCATGCTAAAAAAGCATAGATTGCCACAAGCATAGCATTAATGGCAATTCTGGTTAGGTCTGAGAAGAGAAAAGCTGTGGAGTGAGTCTGAAATTCTTAAGGCATTATCTGAGTGGTATATGATCAAAATGGTGGAACAGATCTGCACAAGTAAAGGCCATTCTGATAAGATCTCAAATGGAACTGAGGAACAGAGTATTGGAAACTGGAGTAAAGGCCATCCTTGTCATAAAATAGCAAAGAAATTGGGTAAATTGTATCCATGCCTGAGGGCTTTGTGAAAGGCAGAATTTAAGAGTCATGAACTAAAATATCTGTTAGATGAAATATCTATGCAGAAAAGCACACAGGGTACTGCATGGCTTTTATTTGCCTATAGTAAAAATGGAACACTTCGGAAAATGGAAATACCAAAGCACTTAATTGTACTCATGAAGAATCTGTACATGAATCAGGAGGCATTTGTTCGAATACAACAAGGAAATACTGCCTGGTTTAAAGTTGAGAAAGGTGTGCATCAGGATGGTATACTTTCACCATATCTCTTCAATTTATATGCTGAGCAAATAATCCGAGAAGCTGGACTTTGTGAGGAAGAATGCAGCATCAGGACTGGAGGAAGACTCATTTACAACATGCATTATGCAGATGACACAGCTCTGCTTGCTGAAAGTGAAGAGGATTTAAAACATTTACTGATGAAGATCAAAGATCATAGCCTTCAGAATGGGTTGCGACTAAACATCAACAAAACAAAGATCCTTACTACTGGGTCAGTATGCAACTTCACAATAAATGGAGAAAAGTTTAGGTTGTCCAAGATTTTGCTTTGCTTGGCTCTATAATCAATACCCGTGGAAGCAGCAATCAAGAAATCAAAAGACTGTGGGAAAAGCTGTGGCAAAAGATCTGTTTAGAGTATTGAAAAGTAAAGATGTCACATTGAAAACAAAGGTGCGTCTGGCTCATGCCATGGTATTTTCAGTCGCATTGTATGTTTGTGAAAGCTGGACATTGAACAAGAGAGACAAGAAAAGAATTGATGCTTCTGAATTATGGTGCTGGAGACATCTATTGAGTATATCATGGACTGCCAAAAGAACCAACAGATCTGTCTTAGAAGAAGTGCAACCAGAGTGCTCCTTGGAAGCAAGGATGGCTAGATTGCATGTTAAATATTTTGG
Source organism: Pedetes capensis (assembly GCA_007922755.1). NCBI lineage: Eukaryota > Metazoa > Chordata > Mammalia > Rodentia > Pedetidae > Pedetes > Pedetes capensis. The sequence continues at coordinate 80,086 of VMDO01005240.1, forward strand.
ATATGTAGGCAGGAGAGACCAATTCCTGGAGAAAGACATCTTGTTTGGGAGAGCCTCAGATCAATGAAAAAAAGGAAAACTTTCCACCAGATGGGTTGACACAGTGTCTGCAACAATGGGCTTAAACATAAATAAGATTGTGTGCCTGACACAGAATCGGGAAGTATTTTAATCTGTTGTACATAGGGTTGCTCTGAGTTGGATGTGACTCATTGGCACCTAACAACAACAACAAACAAAAGTGGAAGAAGAGAGAAATGACTTAAAGATAGAATTCATGATAAAAGAGAAACCACACATAATAATTTGAATGATTCTCAGCCTGGCTATATGATAGAGAAAAGAACATTTTCAAGAGAAAACAAAATAAAACAAGGGTATGGCAAAATGACCCTTTGATAAGAGATTACTATGAATATAAGGAAGCCAGATTCTATTTATCAAGACAATGAGAGAATGACCAAGGCATTTTGGAGCTCTTTGGGGCTGTGCCTCCTATCATGGCCCAAACATCTAGGATGACAGAATGGTTTTGGAGATGGGTTCAAGGTACCCTCCATGAGACCACTGCCCAGGATCACTCCAAGATCCTGCTCCCTACATTCAAATACAGTGCTTCTAGGCTGTACCAGCCATGGCTTAGGTGGGCCTCAGTGCAACTCTGGTTACCACTCTGCAGGGTATAAGCAGTAACCCTTTGCAATATCCACATGATGCTAATTCTATAGGAACACAGAGTTCACAAGCATTGGAGGCATCACAGCCTCTACCTGGATTTCAAAAGATGTATCAGACACCCATTTTGATCAACTTGTTTTGATTTCATAGGGTCACTGCTTACAGGGGAGTCTGCTTCAGGATGAATCACACTTTAAGTCTCATCCACATTTGATGTATATGGAATTTTGGACTTGATGCTGGAATAAGCTAATGTTTTGGAGGCTATTGGGATGGAATAAATGTGTTTTATTATAGTGTGAATCTAAAATGTCCCCCAAAGGTCATGTGTTTGAATGCTCGGTCCCCAAGTGGTGGCATAGTTTGTGGAGGCTGTGGAACTTTGGGAGGTGGGAAGTAGGTCAGGGGGGGTGGGTCTTTGAAGGTTTTATGCAGGCCTTCAGTTCTGATGCTCTCTGCTTCTGATCTGCCCTGATATGAAGTCCTCCACTACAGGCCATGCCACTATGCCTTCCCACCACCATGGACTTAAATCCTTTTTACCATGAGCCAAATCTCTCCTCCCTTAAGTTGCTTCTGTCAGGTTCTTTACCACAGAGATGAGCAAAGTATCTTACATGTTTTGTGTATGAGAAAGACATGATTTTGGGAGGCCAAGGTAGGAATGCTATGGTTTGAATGTTTGTTCCCTCCAAAATTCATGGGAAATTTAGTTGCCATTAAAGCAATATTAAAATGTGAGATCTTTAAGTGGTGTTTAGGAGATGAGGGCTCCACCCTCATGGGTAGACTAATGGCATTATTTCAGAAGTATCTCTCTCCTCTCTCTCTCTCTCTCTCTCTCTCTCTCTCCCTCCCCCCCTCCCCCTCTTCCTGCTGCCATGTTAGGCCTTCCATTTTACAACAGAGCCAAAACAGAGCCCTCACCAGATATTCGCACCTTGATATTGGACTTTCCAGATTCCTGAGCTATAAGCCAATATATTCATGCTCTTTATAAATTACCCAGTCTCAGGTATTCTGTTGTAGTAGCACAAAATGAACTAAGACAACAGGGAAATTATAGATAAAATTCAAGTACTGGGTGACTGATTGGATTAAATCATAGTTAAGATATCAAATGTTTACAGGCACAGGCAGTTATGAGATATGTGTGAACTGGGCTGACAGAATGACAATAGAAAGTCACTATAGAGTCATGGAATCTGTGGCTAGTTGTCTCAGGAACATTTTTTGAAAAATTATTCTTTCCTCATTGAATTGTCTTCACATCTTGCCAGCAAGCATTAATTTCTGGACTATTAATTTTGTTCCATAGATCTGTATATCTATCTTTATACCAATACCACATTGCCTTGATTATTACATCTTTGTAGTAATCTTTTTTTTTAATAGATGAGTTGTACTATAATACTCAGGCTGGTCTCCATCTCCTAGATTCTAGTGATCTTCCTGCCTCAACCTCCCAAGTAGCTGGCACTCGAGGCATATAACACTGTACTTGGCTTGTAGTAAGTTTTGAAATCAGTGAACATGTAACCTTGAGCTTGTTTTCCTTTATCAAGTTATTTTGGTTATTCTGGGTCCCTTGAATTACCATAGGAATTTTAAAATTAGATTATGATTTTCTACAAAGAAGACACATGGGTTTTTGATAAGGATTAGGTTGATTATGTACATCAATTTTGAGACTATTAATATATTGATAATATCATCTCCTGATCCATGAATATGGGTTATCTTTTCCTTTATCTAGGTCTTCTATATTTCTTGCAAAAACATTTTTTGTTATAGTAATTCTTAAAGGATTTTTATTGCAATTTAATTAGGATACAGTATAGTTTCATTATGGGATTTTTATACAGTTTTATCTTGTGCTTTTTGCTTCTTTCAACAATATTTTGTAGTTTGTGGAGTGTAAATTTGTTAACTTTTTGTAGTTTGTGGAGTATAAATTTTAAATTTCCTTTGTTAATTTTTAATATTTCATTCTTTTCAACTGTTTGTTTCATGTCTTACCTAATCTCCCTGGCTATGTCTTAGTTTTAAAAACATATCTAATAACCCATTTCTTCTTTATCTCTTATTTCCCTGAATAAAACCAATAGCCTCACTCTCTCAGCATCCTGTGTCTTCCATTACTATTGGATCTTTCATAATTTAATTCTTTAAAGAAAACATTACTGATTAACATTACCCCACTACTGCAGAGATTATCTGTATAGCCCAACTCACCCTCATATAGCTGTAGACATAACCTGAATTGTCATTTATCCTGATGCTATTTATGACCTAGGATACTCTAATTCTCATATTAAATCATAAGCTCTTTTGATTAGGGCCCGTGTTTTTTACTTTAAGGTCTTCAAAAAAATCTGACAGAGACTTTGTCCTATACAGAAAGAAATGGATGAAAAATTGTTTTTCATTTGCTTTTCTATCTTGGCAAAAAGTAATTTAGTGGTGTAAAAAGAGCACTACTTTCTCTTGAGTCCTTGCTTTGCCACTTAAATGCTGTGTAATGTCAAGTGATTCATTTACATCTGATTTTCATGTTTTCCATCTGTAAAATTAAAGCAACAATGTCTAACTTAATGAATTATAAGGATTAGAAATAGGCAAGCAAAACATATAGGCTATAGCAGGCATTTGGTGAATGGCATGTACGCTTATTATTAATACATGCAATGTGGCAACAAATAAACTAAGCTTAGCATTTTCGCTTTAGGAATAAAGGAAAAAGAAAAATAGACATTTAAAATGGTTATAAAAATGATTTCAAATTCTAATTATTTTATTTCAATGTCATAGCAGAGATATAAGACCAGAGATATCTTCTCCTTGGAACTCCTCACCATTTATTTAAGGAATAAGGGATAATATCAAATAGAAGATGTGACATATGTTCCCCTTCTCCGATCTTCTTGCTTAGATTATAAAATTGATGGCACCTTATATTGCAAAGCAGATGAACAACAACAACATAAAATGTATGGTAGTCCCTTCTTCCCATGGGAGATAAGTTCCAAGACTCCCAGTTCTTGTTGTTGTTGTTAGGTGCCATGGAGTCAGATCCAACTCATAGTGACCCTATGTACAACAGAATGAAACACTCCCTGACACTGTGCTATTCCTGGCACTATGTCAGTGCTTCTCTGCTATTCACAGGGGTTTTAATGGCTGATTGTTTCAGAAGTGGGTTGCCAGGTCCTTCTCCCAAGCCTACAGCTCCTGGTGTTCCCAGGTGGTCTCCTACCCAAGGACTAACCAGGCCCAACCCTGCTTAGCTTCCAAGATATGATGGGATTGGATGCCAGAGTGGTGTGACTATATACATAGACTCCTTGTGGATGCCTGAAACAGAGGATAATACCAAACCCTACACGCACTATTTTTTTCCTGAATCTATGTAACCATCCCTTACTTGCAGTAAATGACTTGGTGACACTCATTTCTGGGGATCTCTTGCTGAAGTCCTAATATAAGTTCAATGCTTTCTAGCACACATTGTTGTAGTCAGGATATGGTTTCTGTTCATATGGTCTACCAACAAACTTAATGCCTTTTCTATCTTAACTAAGCACTTACCACATACTGTGGCTATAACCTTTGCAGGTGGAGGCAGGACAGCAAAAGTGACACAAATTTCTTTTTCATCCTTCCCAATTTCACCAGTAGAACATTTGTTCTTACTATGGTCTTAGCAATCTCACAATACAATTTTATCTTATTAAGTCAAGAACTTTCACCTTTTCACATAAAAGAAGCACGTTTTGGCTTTCCTTTGGCATATCCGAATTGCCAGCATTACTATTCTTCCTCTTCGGAACCATTATTAAGTAAAATAAAGATTGATTGAATGCAAGGGCTGTGATAACATGGCAGTTGATCTGGTAATTGAGATGATTATTAAGCGACTAATGAGCTGGTAATATATACAGTGTAGATACACTGGAGGAAAGGATTATGAGATTTCATCATGCTACTCAGAATTTAAAACTCATGAATTGTTTATTTCTGGAATTTCCCATTTAATATTTTTGGATGATGGTTGACTAAAAAACACTGAAATCTCAGAAAAAGAAACTACAGATAGAGGTGGACTACTGAAAGTTAATTAGTGTCAACTACACAAAAATTAGTGGGCTGGGATTTAGCTCAGTTGGTAGAGCGCTGCGCTGCAGTCTCTGAGGTCCCGAGTTCAGTTCCCAGCACCACAAAAATGGGAGAAGGGCCTGGCAATCCATTCCCAAGGCAATCCCGAAACAGTCAGCTATTGAAAGCCCTATGAGGGTTGCTATGAGTTGGATACCGACTCGACAGCACCTAACAACAACAACAACACCACAAAAATTTGGGCTGGGATTTAGCTCAGTTGGTAGAGCGCCACTCTGCACTCTGAGGTTCTGAGTTTGATTCCCAGCACTGCAAAAATGGGAGAAGAATGTGGCAATCCACTCCCAAGGCAATCCTGAAACAATCAGCCATTGAAAACCCTGTGAGGGTCCTTATGAGTCCGACACAATTTGAGGGCACCTCACAACAAAAACAAACAGAAAAATATATAGGGCTCTACCCTAAACCATTGCTTTGATTTTAAATGAAGTAGGAAACCTTGAAAGGTACTTTTATTGTTATTAGTTTCATATTTTGTATTAGTTAACCAGAGGATAATAATGCAAAATGCTTTATATTTTTGGATTTTTCCTTCTCCACAAGCTATTGAAATAATTTTTTATAAAAAAATTATTCTTAAAAATATATTTTTAAAAATCCTAACTACTGATAAAGTCTAACCAGAGAAAATGGTAGGTTTAAGTAAAAAGCAATATTTCATCTTCTTGAGCTTCATTAAGCTGAGATTACATGACTATAACCATCTTTCAAGGGGGAAATATTTATTTTAAATAAATATATTACATTCTAAATAGAGCAAGTCAACAGATGTATCTGAGTGAATTAAAAAGTTGCATATTCCTGGGCTTCCCCCCACCCCACCCCCGGCAGTTATATTTTTGGCTTTGCCCTCTGTGGGTGATGGAACAATTTCCACTCTTTACAAAGCTTTAAACACACACACACACACACACACACACACACACACACACAATCTGAAGAGTTATTTCTTATGTTCTGAGGAAATTATGTATATCATCATAGTCTAGCCAGGAAGCAGAAACCACCAGAGTAAAGAAATTTTAATGCAGAAAATTGATACCATGGGTACTAAAAGAGCTGAGAAGCCAAATAGTGAGTCTATCCAAAGACTTACAACAGCAGAAAGTCTCCCCCCTACCCCCATCATGACTGAAGGGATGAGGAGTGAAGACAGTATCATAAACACTAGTGAAAGCTGGACCCATAGCTGGCCTATCTGTGAAGATCTGGATTCATGAAGCTGTTGGCAGAGAGGAAAGAAGAGAGGTAACCTGGATTGTTTGTCCCCAGCCTCACTACCACAACACACCAGGAGACAGCTAAGCATGGAAATCTCACCTGCATCAATTATCACACACCTGTGCAGAACAGAGCAGGAAAAGGAAGGGAAGGGATGTTACCACAAGCAATTCTAGGATGTTCAAATTATGTAACTGCTGATGGATAATGAGGAAGGTATGAGGGGTAGGGGAGGCACATGTGTTGAAGTAAGGGAACATGGAATGAATCTGGCCTTTCATATTTTGGCACAGGATGTGGAATGGATCCTTAGATCTTAGTTATTCTTTTAGGTAGTTAGGAGGACAATTAACGTATTTTGAACTGAGTGAGCTATTCTGCTTCTTGATTTTGTACTATACATTTTATTATTTATCAATGCCAATATAATTCTACTTTTAGGTAAACACCTGGGGAGAGAATAAAGTCTTATTCTGTATTACCACAAACTTTTGGAATCCCAGTATGATATCACAGAGTTACAGTGGGATGTGTACATGTTGTTGTTGTTGTTAGGTACCATCAAGTCGGCATATGACTCATAGCAACCCTCATAGGATTTTCAATGGCTGACTGTTTTGGGATTGCCTTGGGAGTAGATTGCCAGGTCCTTCTCCCGGGATGTGTACATACACACACACACACAAAAAAAATTTTAACTAAGAGAAACATAGTAGAAAACAAAATGTGATGGCTATAGGAATCAGCTCTGAAAATTGTTAAATATAAGTTGCAAACCCATGTTCTATGAGAGTATAAAATTCACACAGGTTCATCAAGACATTTTTTTAAAATTATTATTATTATTATTATTATTATTATTATTATTATTATTCAATTTGTATACCGTACAATGAGTTTCGCCTGCAGTTTTACCACTGTGGTGTCTGATCCCACCAGATCTGGGAAGCTAAGCAGGGTCAGACTGATTAGCATTTGGATGGGAGACCACCTGGAAACACCAGGTGCTATAGGCTTGAGAGAAGGACCCAGCAATCCACTTCCCAAAAACAATCAGTCATTGAAACCCTATGAATAGCAGAGAAGCATGACAATAGTGTTTCATGTGTTGTACATAGGGTCGCTATGAGTAGGACACCAACTCAACAGGATCTAACAACAACAATAATAATGGGTTTCATTATGGAATTTTCATACAATTACATCCTGTAGTATGCATTTGTTCTCTGACTCATTTCCCCACTATGTTGCTTCCCTTGCCCCTCCTATTAAGCATTAATCCCTTCTCCTCCACATAAGTCACCTTGTATTTCCCAATCTTAGATACATGCAGATATATATATATATGTACACATATATGTATATATGTATATGTATACATATATGATATAATCAACAACATATATATATATATATATATATATACATACACACATATATATATATATATTCCTTTTAAGGTAGAACAAGCTTCCACATATGGGTGAAAACATATGATATTTCTTTCTGAGTCTGGCTTACTTTTCTTAAAATGATGACTTCTAGTTCCATCCATTTGCCTTCAGTTGGCATAATTTTATTCTTTATGGCTGATTAACATTCCATGCGTATATATACTACATTTCCAAAAAAATCCATTCATCTGTTATGGACATTTGGGCTAATTCCATATTCTTGTGATTATGAAAAGAGCTGCAATGAACATGGAAATGCAGGTGTCTCTATGGTATGATGACTTAGATTCCTTTGGGTATATACCCAGGAGTGGCACAAGTAGATCATGTAGTAGTTCTATTTTTAGTTTTCTGAGAAACCTCCATATTTATTTCTACAATGGCCATACTGGTTTACAGTATCACCAGCAGTGTAAAAGGTTTCTTTTTCTCCATATCCTTGCCAGTATATATATATATTTTTATGCTAGCCATTCTGACTAGATGAGATGGAATCACAGTGTAGTTTTGATTTGCATTTCCCTGACGGCCAAAGGTGTTTCATGTATTTATTAGCCATTTCTATTATTTCTTTTGAGAATTATCTGTTCAGATCTATTGCTCACTTATCTGACTGGATTATTTGATTTTTTTTTGATATTTAATTATTGGACTTCTTTATATAGCCTAGATTTTTTTGTTTTTGTTTTTGTTTTTTGCAGTACTGGGGGTTGAACCCAGGACCTCGCACTTGCATGCTGAGGACCACTGAGCTGCCGGCTCCACCCGATTCTTTTACTTTTTGAGACAGGGTCTCACTAAATAGGCAGACTGCCTCTGGTCTTGAACTTGCGATCCTCCTGCCACTGCCTCCTGAGCCTCTGGGATTACAGGCATATGCCACTGTGCCCAGCTATGTAGCCTAGATGTTAATTCTCTGTCAGATGAATAATTGGCAAAGATTTTCTCTCATTTTGTGGACTCTCCTTTTATTCTACTGATCATTTCCTTTTCTGTGCAGAAACTTTCTTTTTTTAGTAATTTTTAATGTACAACTTAATGGATCTCATTATGACATTATCATCCATGCATTTCATTGTATATTGTTCATGTTCATCTCCACCATTACTCTCTTGCCCCCCATCTTTACCCTCCCCACCAATTGTCCCACTTCTACTTGTATACTTGCATGTCTTGCTTATGTGTATATATGTATGTGTGTGTATATACACACATGCACACACACACATCACAATTTTGCCTTATGGGCAACATATGTAATATTTCCTTCCCTTTACCCTGTTACCCTATCTTGTTGCTCCCTTCTCTTTTCTTTAGTCTCTTATCATTCCTTACATAAGGCACCTTCTATTTTCATGACATATATTTTAATATTGAATACATATTGAAGTCTGGTATCCATATATCAAAGAAAACATGATGTTTATCTTTCAGAGTCTGGCTTATTTCACTTAAAATGATGTTCTCTGGTTCCATCCATTTTCCAGCAAATGCCAAAATTTTTCTTTATGGCTAATACTCCGCAGTGTATATGTACCACAATATCCTTATCCATTTATCTGATGATGGACACATTGGTTGTTTTCATATCTTGGCTATTGTGAACACCACTACAATAAACAAGGATGAGTCAGTGTCTCTATGGTATGATGACTTAGATGCTTTTGGGTATATACCCAAGAGTGGTATACCTGGATTATATGGTAGTTCTATTTTTAGTTTTCAGAGGAACCTCCATACTAATTTCCATAGTGACTGCACCAAACTGCATTCCCACTAGGAGTGTACTAAGGTTCCTGTCTATCTGCCTCCTCACCAGCATTTGTTGTTGTTTGTTTTGTTGACAGGCAGTCATTCTGAATGGGGTGCGATGACATCTCAATGTTGTTTTGGTTTTCAGATCCCTGATAGACAAGGATGCTGAAAATTTTTTTCATGTAATTGTTGGCCATGTGTACATCTTCTTTCGAGATATTTCTGTTTAGTTCTCTTGTCCATTTTTGATTGGATCCTTTTCTTTTTTGGTGTTTAGGTTGTTTTGTTTGTTTTGTTTTTTTGCTCTTTATATATTCTAGATTTCAATACTATGTCTTCTGTACATCTTGCAAAGATTTTCTCCCATTATGTAGACTGTCTGTTCAGTCTGGTAATTGTGTCTGTTAGTGTACAAAACCTTTTTAATTTCATGTAATCCCATTTGTCAATTCTTGCTATTGTTTCCTACACTATTGGGGTCCTATTCAGAAAGTCCTTGCCCATGCCTATGTCTATGTCCTCTAGAAGTTTCAGTTTCAGGTCTTAAATTGAAATCTTTGATCTGTTTATGAACTGATTGTTGTCCAAGGTGAGAGATGGGGATCTAGATTCAGACTTCTGCATAAAAATATCCAGTTCTCCCAGGTCCATTTGTAAAAGAGGCTGTATTTTCTCCAACTTAATATTTTTGGCAACTTTGTCAAGTATCAAGTGGCTGTAACTGCATGGGTTTATTTCTGGATCCTGTATACTGGTCCATTGGCCTATCTATCTGTTTTTGTGCCAGTACCAGGCAGTTTTTGTTACTATGGTTTTGTAGTATAATTTGAAATCAGGAATTGTGATGCCCCTTGCATTGTTCTTTCTGCTCAGTATGTTACAGTGATTTGGGGTCTTTTGTGCTTCCACATAAATTTTACCATTGTTTTGCTTACTTCAGTGAAGAATGTAAATGGGATTTTGATGCAGGATTACACTGAAAATCTGTAGACTGCTTTCAGCAATATAGCCATTTTCAGAATATTAATTCTTATAACCCATGAGCATGGGAGATCTTTCTATCTTGTGGTATCTTCTTCAATTTCTTTCTTTAGTGTTTTAAACTTTTCTTTGTAGAGGCTTTTCACCTCCTTTTTTCAATTTATTCCCAGATATTTTATTTTTTTTGAAGCTCTAGTGAATAGGATTATTTTCCTGATTTCATTCTCTGCCTGGTCTTTATTAATATACAGAAGTGCTACTGATTTTTGTATGTTGATTTTGTATCATGGTACTTTGCTGAAAGTGTTTATCTGGAAGAATCTTTTGGATCTTTTAAGTATAGGGTCATATCTTCTCACATAAGGATAATGTGACTTCTTCCTTTTCTATTTTTAGTTCTTTTATTTCTTTCTCTTGACTTATTGCTGTGGCTGATAGTTAAATTACTGTATTGAATAGCAGTGGAAACAGTGTGCACACTTGTCTTGTTCCTAATTTTTAGTTTTTTTTATTTTTCAATTTTTCCCTACTTAGTATGATGTTGGGCTGGGATTTAGCTCAGTTGGTAGAGCGCTGCACTGCAGTCTCTGAGGTCCCGAGTTCAATTCCCAGCACTGAAAAAATGGGAGAAGGACCTGGCAATCCACTCCCAAGGCAATCCAGAAACAGTCTGCCGTTGAAAACCCTATGAGGGTCGCTATGAGTTGGATACCAACTCGACGGCACCTAACAACAATAACAAGTATGATGTTGGCTGTAGGTTTTTCATATATTACCTTTATTAGGTTGAAGTGTGGGCTGGGACTTAGCTCAGTTGGTAGAGCACTGCGCTGCAGTCTCTGAGGTCCCGAGTTCAATTCCCAGCACTGCAAAAATGGGAGAAGGACCTGGCAACCCACTCCCAAGGCAATCCCGAAACAGTCAGCCATTGAAAACCTTATGAGGGTCACTATGAGTCGGATACTGACTCGACAGCACCTAACAACAACAACAAGGTTGAAGTGTATTGCTTTAATTTCTAATTTCTTCAAGGCATTTATTAAGAAAGGATGTTGAACTTTGTCAAATGCCTTTTCTGCATCTATTAATAGGATCCTGTGATTTCTCTTTCTGAGTCTATTAATATGCTTATTACATTTATTTTCCTGCATATGTTGATCCAGCCTTGCATTCCTGGGATGAAACCAACTTGATCATAGTGAATGATCTTTTAGAGTGGTACTGAAGTTGATTTGCAAGTATTTTATTAAGGAATTTTTATGTCTAGGTTCATTAGAGAAATGGGTCTGTGGTTTTCCTTTTTTGATGTATCTGTATCTGGTTTTCATATCAGGGTTATACTGATTTCATAGAATGAATGTGGTAGTGTTCCTTCCATTTGTACTTTGTAGAATAGTATGAGGAGCATTGGTTTTAATTCTTCTTTAAAGATCTTGTTGAATTCAGCAGTGAATCCATATGGTCCTGGGCTTTTGTTTGTTAGAATACTCTGTATTACTGCTTGGAACTTGCTACTTGTTAAGTTGTTTGTATCCTCTTGATTTAATTTTGGCAGGTCATACATGTCTAAGAATTTATCCATCTGCTCTAAGTTTTCCAGTGTTTTAGAATATAAATTTTCAAAGTATTCCATAATATGACTCTGGGTTTTCTTGGTATCTGTTCTAGTGCTCCCTTTTTCACCTCTAATTTTATTAATTTGAATATTTTCTCTTTTTGCTTTGGTTAGTTTAGCTAATGGTTTTTCAATATTGTTTATTTTTTCAAAAAACCAGTTCTTTGTTTCATTAATGTTTTTAATTGTTCTTTTAGTCTCCATTTCATTAATTTCTGTTCGGATTTTTATTGTTTCTTCCCATCTACTAGTCTTGAGTTTTGATTTTTCTTGTTTTCCTAAATATTGAGGTACACCGTTAAGTTGTTTGTCTGAGGTTGCTACAAATTTTTTAAATGTAGGAGCTCAGAGCTATAAACTCCCCAAACCTACGGAAAGAAACAGGCACTCAAACCACAGAGGCATATAGAACTCCAAATGGATTAGACCAAAACAGATCCTCTCTATGTCATATTATAGTTGGAATACAAAAACTATGAAGCAAAGAAACAATTTTAAGGACTGCAAGAGAAAAGCATCACCTCTCCTACAAAGGCAAGCCCATCAGAATAATATCAGACCTGTTAATAGTAACTTCCAAAGCAAGGAAAACTTGGACTGATATATTTCAGGTTCTGAAAGCAAATAATTGCCAACCAAGAATACTATGTCCAGCAAAACTATCCCTTAAAATAGGTGGAGAAATACATGCTCACCAACCAGCATTGCAGAAAATAGTGAAAGGAATTCTAGCCACTCAGGAGGAAGAAAGTCTGCATCATGAGAGTACAGGAAAGAATAAACTTCAGGAGAGGAATAGTCAAACTAAAGAGAAAGAGGAAAGACTAGGTCATGTCTAACTTAAAAACAAAAATTAATTAATTAAAAAATAGAAAATCCCGAATATAAATAAAAGAAAAAGAATAAATAGTATATGACCCAAACAGGCAGATACTTATCAAAATTATAGGAATCAGCAAACTCTTCTCAATATATAATATAAATGGTCTTAACTCTCCAGTTAAAAGAAAGACTAGTGGATCTGATTAAAAAACAAGATTCAATAATTTGTTATTTTCAAGAAATAAATAACATGGCAAGGATATTCACAGACTGAGAATGAAAGGATGAAAATTTTTGTACCAAGTAAATGGTAGCCAAGAACAGGAGGAGTAGCCATCCTTATATCAGACAAAGTAGACTTCAAGTTAAAACTAGTTCAAAGAGATAAAGGTCACTACATATTAACAAAGAGTATTTGATCAAGAAGACATAACAATTGTAAATATATATTGTGTGCATTAGTGTGCTGAACTTCATTTAAAAAAAAAACACTCCTGGACTTAAAGGAACAGATAGGTCCAGATACAATAATTGTGAGTAACTTTAACACCTCATTCTGCTCAATAGATAGAACATCTAAGAAAGCAAAAAAGAAACTTCATAGTTAAACACAACAATAGATCAAATGGACTTAATAGAAATATACAGAATATTCCACCTAAAAGCTACAGAATACACATTCTTCTACTTAGTATAATGTTGGCTATAAATTTATAATATAGAGCCTCCTATTCCCAGTTTCTTCATGACTGTTGTCATGAACAGATGTTGGTCTTTGTCAAAGAGTTGCTCAGCATCTATTGAGATAATCGTGTGATTTCTGTCTCTGAGGTTATTGATGTACTGTGTTACATTTAATGATTTTCATAAGTTGAGCCAGTCTTGTATCTGTGGAATGAAACCCATTTGATCAAGGCTTATGATCTATTACTTGTTGCTGTATGTGGTTTACAAGTATTTCATTGAGGATTTTTGTGTTTATGTTCATCAGAGAAAATGGTCCTTAATTTTATTTTTTTCATTGACTTGATGGCACCTAACAACAACAAAAATATCTGGTTTTGGAATGATGATACAGGCTTCATAGAATGAGTTTAGGGTTATCACTTCCCTTTCTACTTTATAGAATAGTTTGAGGAGGATAAATGTTAATTCTTTTTTAAAGATTTGATAGAATTTGACTGTGAACCCGTCAGGACTTGGGCTTTTCCTTGTTGGGAGATTATTACTGGCTCAGTTTTGTTACTTGTTATAGATCTGTTTAAATTGTTCATATCCTTTAGATTTAATTTTGGTATGTCATATGTGTTAGGGAATATCTATTTCTTTTCTATTTTCCTTTTTTAGAAATACAAGTTCTCTAAGTAATCTCAATGAGCCTATGTATTTCATTGTTGTAATGACCCCTGTTTCATCTCTTAATCTATTAGATTGAATCTTATTTCTCTTTCTTTTCATTAGTTTGGCTAAGGGCTTGGTTGATTTTATTCATCTTTTCAAAGAACCAACTCCTAGTTTCATTGATTCTTTTTATTTTTCTCTTAGGTCCAATTCATTGATTTCTGCCTTGATCTTTATTATTTCCTTTTGTGTACTAGCTTTAGGATTGGCTTCTTATTATTTTTCTAATGGCTTAAGGTATATCAAGTTTTTTTCCTTGAGCTTTACATGATTTTTTTATGTAAGCACTCATAGCTATGAATTTCCCTTTTAGACCTGACTTTGTTATATCCTAAAGGTTCCAGTAAGCTGTGTTTTCACTTTCATTTTATTCTAGATATCTTTAAATTTCTTCTATGATTTCTTCAGAGACTCATTCATCATTCAAAATTCTATTTTTTCAATTTTCATATATTTGTAATATTTTTTAGCTTCTCTTGCTATTGATTTCTAGTTTTATTCCATCATGATCCAATAAGATACAAAGAGTGATTTCAGTTTTTTTGTATCTGGTAAGGCCAGTTTTGCGAGCAAAAATGTCGTCTCTTTTAGAAAAAGTTCCATGTAGTGCTGAAAATAATTTGTATTCTGCATCTGTTGGATGAAATATTCTGTAGATGTCTATGAAGTCCAGTTGACCAATGGTGTTTAACTCTAAGGTTTATTTTGATTTTTTGTTTGGATGATGTGTCTATTGATGAGTACTGAAGACATCCATTACTGTTGTATCTGGGTTTATCTGTTCTTTTATGGCCAGAATGTTTGTCTTATGAAATTAGATGTGCCAGTGTTTGATGCATAAACATTTCCAACTTTTACGTCTTCTTGATTGATTGCTCCTTTTACTACACGTCGTGAGTGACCTTCTTTGTCTATTCTGGTTAATTTTGGGATGAATTAATCTTTGTCAGATGTCAGTATAGTAACCCCAGCTTTTATTGATGTTTGCTTCCCTATGTTTGCTAAATTGTTCTTCATCCTTTTATTTTCAGTCTGTGTGTGTCCTTTTAAGTGAGGTATGTCTCTTGAAGACAGCAAATATTTGGGTCTTCTTTCTTAATTCAGTTGGCTAATCTATGTCTTTTATGTGGCCCATTAAGATCATTTATATTTAGGTCTGTTACTGAGAGGAATTTGGTGTTTTGTGTAATTTTATTGGTTGTTTTTCCAGTTGGTTTGAATGTTCATGGTTTTTTACCTTATCCTCTGTTCATAAGAGGCATTTGCTGATTTATTAACTTAGATATCCTTGTTTATTTCTTAGCTTTTATTAGTTCATATGTTTCTCTCATGTGATTTACTCATTCTTGTATTCCTGTCTATCTTTCTTCCTCTTCTGTACATAGGATTCCTTAAGTGTCTTCTGCAGTTCTGGTTTGGTGGTCTTGAATTATTTATGTTTGTGTTTATCTTGGAAGGTCTTTATTTGTCCACATATTTTAAAGACTAACTTTGATAGTTATATTAGCCTTGGTTGGCAGTTATTTGCTTTCAGAGCATGAAATATATCATTCCTTGCTTTTCTGGCTTTTAGGACATCATTACTGATCAGATGGATATTAGCTGAAAGCAGAGAATACCAGAAAGATATCTATCTATATTTTCTTGACTGAGAAAAAGAATTTGACTGTTTGGATCATAACAAATTTTGGATAGCATTGTGAAGAATGGGAATACCAGAGCTCTTAATTGTACTCATGAGGAATCTGTACACAGAAAAGGAAGCATTCATTTGAACTGAACAAGGAAACATTACCTGGTTTAAAGTCAAGAAAGGTGAGTATCAGGGCTGTATCCATGCACTGTGCCTCTTCAATCTCGATGCTGAGCAAATAAACAAATAATCTGAGAAGCTGGACTTTATGAAGAAGAATGTGGCACCATGATAGGAGGAAGAGCCATTAACAACCTCCATTATGCAGATGACACAACTTTGTTTGCTGCAAGTGAAGAGAATTTGAAATAGTTACTGATGAAGATCAAAGAACACAGCCTTCAATATGGATCTGGCCTCAACATCAACAACAAAAAAATCCTTACAACTGGGTCAGCACACAACTTCATGATAAATGGAGAAAATACTGAGGCTGTCCAAGATTTTGCATGAAAGGGTAAGAGGGAAGTTAATGTAAACAATGTACAATGAAATGCATGTATGGAAATGTTATAATGAGACCCATTAAGTTGTACATTAAAAATTACTAATAAATTTTTTTTTTAAAAAAGATTGTGCTTTACTTGGTTCTATAATCAACACCCATAGAAGAGGCAGTCACGAAGTCAAAATACACGTTGCATTGGGAAAAGCTGTTGCAAAAGACCTCTTTAAAATGTTGAAAAGTAAAGATGTCACATTGAAGACAAAGGTGTGTCTGACTCATGCCATGTTATTTTCAGTTGCATCATATGGTTGTGAAATAAGGGAGACAAGAAAGGAATTGATGCTTCTGAATTATGGTGATGGAGATAAATATTGGATATATCAGGGACTGGGAAAATAACCAATAGATTTGTCCTAGAAGTGCAAACAGAGTGCTCCATGGAAGCAAGGATGCCTAGGTTGCATGTGACGTATTTTGAACATGCTGTCAGGAGGGACCAATCCCTGGTGAAGGACATCATGTTTGGGAGAGTGACAGGTCAACAACAACAACAAAAAGGAAGACCCTTAAATAGATGGATTGATACAGTGTTTGCAACAATGGGATTAAACATTCAAAAAGATCATTTGCCTGGCACAGAATCAGGGAGTGTTTTGTTCTGTTGTGCATAGGGTTATCATGAGTCAGACCCAACTCAGTAGCATCTAAAAGCAAATAAAGGTTACTGCTGAGTGGTCTAATGTAATTCTGATGGGTTTGCCTTTGTGGGTGAGCTGGCATTTTTCTGTGGTAGCCTTTAGAATTATTTCTTTGCTTTGTAGTTTTAGCATTCCAACTATAATGTGACATGAAGAAGATCTTTTCTGGTCATACCTATTTGTGGTTCTACATGCCTCTATTGTTTGCATGTTGGTTTTTTTCCTATAGATTTAGGAAGTTTTCTGCTATTATTTCACTGAATAGATCTTTTTAAACCTTTAAATTTAGTCTTGACTCCTCTACACAATAGATTCTTGGGTTATGTCTCTTTATCTTGTCCCATAATTCTAGGAAGTTTTGGTCATATTCCTTTGTTTTCCTTTATTAGTGTCTGAGTGTAATATTTCTTCTATTTTGTCTTCCATCCCTGATATTTTTTCCTCTTTTTGGTCAAGTTTGCTGGTGAAACTTTGTACTGTGGCTTTTATTGGCTTGTGTTTTTCATGTAGAGCATGTCTTCTTGATTTTTTTCCCAAATCTCAATTTCTTTCCTGAAATTTTCTTCTATGTTAGATACATTTTTGGTCAAGTACCTGAATTGACTTAGTCATTTTGTTCATCTGCTTAGTTGTTTTGAGATACCTTATTATTTTTATAAGTAAACTTTTGAATTATTTGTCTGGCATTTCAAGCATTTCAGTACCACTAGTTTCAGCTATTGGGGCATTATAGGTGTTTGGAGGAGCTACACACTTTAAGCACTCAGTTATCACTGGCACTGACTGGCACTGTGGCTGTAGGTGTCACCCAAGTCGAGTTTACAAAGTGTGGGTGTGCTTCCATAATTTTCAGCGTGTACACCCTCTAGGCACTGTTGTCCCGGGGCTGCAGCTGCTGCCAAAGTTGAGTTTACAAACTGCTGGTGCACTTGTCTATATTCTCAGCACTATTACTTCAGGTATCACATCTCTACTAGTATTTCATGCAGCCTGTGGATTTGTGTCCCTTGGCTCTCTGGTGTGTGCTCAGTCCCCTCTCCTCACTCCCCAAAAGGTCAGTTTTAGGGGGTCTGCTCCTCAGAGGAGGGTGGTCCTTTGTTGCTTTGCTCCCAGCTTGCAGAAACGTGAACGTGGATTTTTGTTTGTTCTCTAATGCTTAACATTTCACTCTGGGGAACTCACTGCTAACTCAGATCTCCAGACTGGATTCAGAGCTTGTACGAGCTGGGGAGTTCTTTTTGCTCAAGTGAAGTGCTTACCTTGTGTGAGATTGGATCCTCCCTTTCCCCTTCTGGGGTTAGAGCTGATGTGTGGGCACACACTATTTTGTTCTTTTTATTCCAAGGTTTCTTGCTGCATGAATTTGGTTGTATTAATACCTTTATTATATCTGCTATTGCACTTTGTAGTCTTTAATCCTGGGATTTTGGTTTTTCCTTAGCTCCTCTGGGATTTTTTTTGTTCTCAGAGTTACAGGGATACTGCTTTTTATCTGCCATCTTGATTTCCAGTCAATCAGAATACTTTTAATATAATGATAAACTTTAGGGCTTGGGGCAAGATCTATTACTGTGAGGTCAGACTTTGCTTCACAATATATTTTAGTTAGAGATCATACCTTAACCACTGATAAGATTTTCTGAAACCAACAAAAACAGATTGAACAGGCAAAAGGAAAGTACGTGGCTACAGTAGATCATGGGGTGAGTGGAGAAGGGACCTTTGGGGTCTCTGGGAAATGGTAGCTGCTTCCTGTTCACTGAAATGAGGGTCAGATTCCAGTATGGTGTGTAAAACCAGTAAAAGTATATTATTACCCTTCATTTGATCTTGACAAGAGAATTTTCAGTGATTAAAGAAGAGACAGGCTGATTAAGCAGCATCTGGGTTAACATTCCTAAATAGCAAATTGGCAGACAGCCTAGAAACAATGTAAATTCTGCTTCATTAAAATTATGATCACATTTGGTTTTTTTCCTACCTAGCTGGTTATTGAAAAATAAAATCCCAATGGTTAAATGATTAATGTAAAACTGCACAGAATTTCCATATAGGTGGAACTGGAGGTAACCAAGTAGGAGGATGCACAGTTGAAAGGAAAAGCTACAGAAAGCACAGGGCCCCTCCTGAGCAACTCCATACTCACAAATAAATGATGTTTCACTAAAAAGTCAAGAAAGGAGGTTTACCAGGAACCCTTTTCTTTGAAAGACTAATAAAGGAGTTCACTTGTATATTAAATAACCATGTTGTTGTTGCTGCTGTTAAATGCCATTGAGTTGGTATCTAACTCACAGCGATCCTATGTACAACAAGTCACAATACTATTGTCAATGCTTCTCTGCTATTCATAGGGTTCTCAATAGCTGATTGTTTTCTGAGAGTGGGTTGCTAGGTCATTCTCCCAAGCCCACAGCACCTGGTGTTCCCTGGTGGTCTCCTCTCCACATACTAACCAGGTCCGACCGTGCTTAGCTTCCAGAATCTGACAGGATTGGACACCACAGTGGTATGGCTGCAGACTGAAATAACCACAGAAATATTTTATAAGATAGCTTTCATTGACCAAAAAAATGGCATATAATAATTTATTTTTAAAACATTTTTTCTCCAACTAAGAATTCAGAATTCAAAGGGGTAATTTGCATAAAAATGACCATGTAATATTTCTTCTCTCATCATTTTAAAAGGCCAAAAAGTAGCTCAGTGTTTGCTTGGTTTCAAATGTATATTGAATAAGTAATTGACTTTAGAATGAGTCTGGAAGTTTTAAAAAATGTCAAAACTGACCGTAAGTATTTCAAGTTAATATATCCAGTAGTACTCTGGAACTATAGTAAGATAGAAAAGTTGGGAAGAAGGGTTCATAAAAGATGGGTGAGATGCATTCATTTTGTATATCCAAGTAAAAATGTGCAATACATAGAAATACAGGATTTGCTTGCTCTTTCTACTGTCATCTCAGAGGTAAACACAGCTTCATGATGAAGATAAATGTTCTGCCACTAGCACCCAGAAACACAATGAAATAGATAATGAACGCAAGCATCATATCCTTTATATGAAGTGCATGGCCTCAGAGTTGCTTCTAATGCTCTGAATGAAGAATGGAAAGGTTACATGATCAAATCCATGATAGGAGCTATAAACAATGTCTCCCATGAAGCAGAATGCCTTGACCAATGGCTGTGTTCACCTGCTACTGAGTAAGAGATCTAGAGAAACAAAGGGCAGATCTGTTTGGATTGCATAGTGGATGTCAACTTCAGTGCATTTACCCTAGTGATTTTAAAAAGGGAAAGAAGCAAATTCTTGAACTAATAATATTATGCCTCATCATGTAGGGCCCAAAAGAGCTTGCAGAGTCTGCAAAGTTTTCCACTCATTTAAAAAAGATGATGTCTAACCATATGTTATGAGAAAGTCCCTAAACACAGAAGATAAGAAACTCAGAACCAAAGTGCTTAAGATTCAGCATCTTATTATTCAATGCAACACAAAACACTAGCATACTGCCCTGAAGAGCATCTTAAGAAAAGCAGAAGAGACTGCAGAGTATACTAAACTTTTGGCCAAGAGAATGGAAGAGAGAGACTGTCAGGGACAGACTACCAAGAGATAGAGGATTTCATATCTGAGAACTTCTCCTCTGTCTTTGGACCTAGTCAAAAATGAGATTTTTCTAAAAAGACAAATAAGTAAAGTCAGACTTTTTTAAAGTACAAATATAGGATTGAAGATTGGGTGAAAGTCGGAAATAGAAATGTAGATTTTTCCCCCCAAACATACATGTCATAAAGTTACAGGAGAAACAATGAGGAAATGTTTGCAGTACATGCAAGAGACACAAAATTAGTTTTTAGTAAACTTCTACAAATTAGTAAGAAAAAAGCAAAGCGTATGAACAAGAACTTCAAGGAGAAAAAAGCAAAACTAACCAATAAATATTTGGGAATATGCTCAGTATACTCCTAGTCAAGGAAATGGACCTTAAAGTATAAAGGGAATTATTTTATACATTTCAAGTTAGTCAAAATTTTTTTTTAATTTGATAATGTCAAAGTATGATATAGCTCACACACGTTAGGTTTGCTTGACTAGGATCTTCTGGAGAATGTGCAAGGGGACAGGTGCAGGAGCAGTAGCAGGTGCTCTGGAGTACCACACAGCAATCTAGCAGAGCTTAAATCTTGTGTCTGGAAAAGGGAGCCAGAGTTTTGGACTATGATCCTTTATGCTGCAGGATTAGGGAAATGCCAACCTCTTCCAGCAGGCAACAGCAACATGATATGCAAAGTCTTTGATACAGCTTTAAGCTGTCAGTTAGGTGTTCATGGTTGGGAAAAATGCCAGCCCCTTTCTTGAGGGTCAGGTAGGTGGGATTTATGCCTTACACCTATAGCTGCACATTGTTACAAGTTAGCAAAGCAAAGCATTCACCCCACCCTCCTTTGTGGTTGAAGAAACATTGACCTCTCAACTAGCATGATGCAGTGGGTGGGGGGAAACTGAAGTCCAAGAGTTGAGAGTGATAAATATTGATGGCATGGAACACAGGTCATATAATCAGTTCCACAGAGATTTACAGGAGTCCAGCTCTCTCTTTGGATCAGTCTTGGACAAGAGAACCTTTACCTCTCACAAAGGTAAGAAAGAGCATGGGAGAAATGGTAGTCTCATACAACACAAACAGGGGTTTTAAATGGTATAGTTGTTTTGGGGAATGAGGAACCTACTCCAAGGAGATTACAAGACTCAGAAGAAAAATGGCTACAATTTTCTCAATCTTCCCAGAGATCTCTAGAGATCATGCCTAAAACTTGATCAGAAAATCTGCAGAATTACTGTGACATGAATGGATGTGTAGCTAGGACAATAGATATTTCACTAACAATCAGTGGAGACAGATAACCAAACATCCAAAAAGTCCCCAAAGACCTTGAAACTTATTTATAACATGGGCTACCTGGTGCAAACCTTGGGGTAAAAGAACTTCAAGAGTGACAGATCAGTTGTCCACAAGCCCAATGGGAAGGGGAACAGTAGGGAATTGAGTTGATTTAAAGCAAATAAAGAATGGATATATTTCTTCTGAGTACTAGCATACAGGGTTAAATTCCAGTAAAAGTTTATTTTACTTTATCTTTTAATATATTATGTCGTATTCTGGAGCAATGATATAGATTTAAACGTTCTGTGATTTGATAATCTTTCATAGTGCCTATAATCTTACAAAGTGAAACCAACCACATTTCAACTTACTCTATGATAAGTGCCTGAGGTATGATTTTTAATCCTTTTAAACCTTAGTTTCTGGAAGTATAATACAAGGATTGTTATTAGTTGGTAGAGTAATGAGACAATGTTTATAAAGCATTTCTCCCAGTGGTTCCAATTGGTGGTTCTTAGGGGTACTTAATGGAAATATTCGCATTAGAGGAAACAGAAGATAGAGGAAAGGGGGAAAGATAACTCATAATCCTTCTCCCCTAGTAGAATGTCATTATTTTGGCTAATTTCCATTTGCGGTAGAGTTTTTCTTTTAAAGATCATTTTGTTGTCCTTGTTGTGCCAGTTTATGAGGACAGAGACTGATCCTTAGCATATAACATTTGTTGTTGTTGTTGTTAGGTGCCGTTCAGTCGGTGTCCAACTCGTAGCGACCCTCTGTACAACAGGGGAAACACTATTGTCAGTGCTTCTCTGCCATTCATAGGGTTTTCAATGGCAGATTGATTTTTGGGAGGGGGTTGCCAGGTCCTCCTCCCAGCCTACAGCTTCTGGTGTTCCAAGGCATTCTCCCATCCAGGTACTAACCAGGCCCGACCCTGCTTAGCTTCCGAGATCTGGTGGGATCGGATGCCACAGGGCTACAGCTGCAGGCTAGCATATAACATAGTGGTAATAAAAAATAATTACATCAATGAATCAGTCTATATATTGGAGATAATTTATGTTTTTCCATATTTTTGTTTGCTAAAAATACTATAAATTCTCAAGTAGGTAGGATTGTTCTTTTAAAAACATTTTGTCAAATAATAAAAATTTTCAAGCCAGGAATGCTTGTAACTATAGTACTCTGGAAGCTGAGACAGGAGGATTGCAAGTTTGAGGCCAGCCTGGGCTATAAGTGAGTTCCTGTCTCAAAAAACTGATGATGATGATGATGATGATGATGATGATGATGACAATAATAATGATGATGATGATGATGATGATGATGATGATGATGATGATGATTTTCATTGTTGTTACATGCATCATTATTTCAAAATATTTCAAAAGTGTCATTATGGAGTCTCCAATATGTAAAAAATATTTCTCAACTCATTCTTAAGCACTCCATCATGAAGCATTCCGTTATTATTCTTATACATGTAAAGAAAGATGAGTTTTACTGAGAATCCCATTGCCTCATATATTTGAAAAGTCAGTTTTTTCTTTTTTGTCTCCTTAAAAATGAAATGGCAATATGCATGTGAAATTGCTAGCCAGCTCAAGATTCCTGAAACTGGTGTTTATTTCTCCACAGATTTTCTCATTTTCTTTCAAATACCAATGAAGGTTTTCCTTTAGCAAGAGGAAACTCACTGCTTTCCATATGCTCATTTTGTACTTTCCTAAGTGATATTCATTCCCTTCCTATCATTACTAAGAAAAAAACTCAAAAGCAGCTCACATGGCTTATTTTCCAGCTCAGTACTAGTTTACAATTTCTGTGATGTGGACAAGAGAAAACTGACTAATTTTAAAACATATACACTGAATATAGGGGAGCTGGAATAATCTCTAGGAGATAGGCTAGGCCTCAGGAGGGAATAAAGGCAGGTGGTAGTTGATTCCTCATCATTCTTTCCCCTTTCCTCCCACACATACCCCAACTGAATCTTTCAAGACAGACTAGACAGGCTTCTCCCACCTTCCTCTAGGGAGATTCATTAACAGCTATATTCTCAGAGTTTCAGTAATATCAGAGATGAAACCAATCTGCACAATCACCCTTGACCTGTGATTTAGTTCTATTGCTTCTTGATTTGTTAACATATTTGGTCATTTAATCAATAATTAGCTTTAATGGAAGATCCTTAGGAAAAGAAATTGAAAATTAAATTTTGGTTTTCATCATTGATTCTTGTTCAAATAAAAATCCAAAGTTTTAAATATTTAGAGGAATGCTAGAATTTCATTTGTAGGTGCTATAGGTGTAGTCCACTGACAGAGCACATGCTTATGCTTAGCATTCATGAGGCCCCGGATTGAATCCTCAGCAACCCTTCCCCCAGAGGAAAAAATTTCATTTTGTAGAATATATTCCAGCAATAACCAAAATAAATATGTATACCACATATACTTACATCTAATCTGTATGGATTCAACAGTTTTAGAGGGCTACAAAAAAAAAAAAAAAAAAAAAAAAAAAAAAAAAAAAAAAAGAGCTGGAGATAGAAAACCAAAAGGGAAGAATCAGGATCCAATGTTACTGAAGGAAGAAGTGGAGCTGCTTTGAAGGCATTGGCAAAACACAAGGCTGTAGGAACTGATGGAATGTCAAATGAGATCTTTCAACAAACACATGCAGCACTGGAGGTGCTCACTTGTCTATGCCAAGAGATTTGGAAAAGAGATACCTGGCCAACTGACTGGAAGAGGTCCATATTTGTACTTATTCCCAGGAAAGGGGATCCAACCAAATGTGAAAATTATAGAACAATACCATTAATATCACATTCAAGTACAATTTTTCTAAATATTCAAAAGCAACTGTGGCAGTATATTGACAGGGAATTGCTGGAAAATCAAGCTGGATTTAGAAGAGTACATAGAGCCAGGGATATCATTGCTGATGTCAGATGGACATTGGTTAAAAGCAAGACTACTAGAGAGAGGTCTGTCTATGTTTTATTAACTATGTAAAGGCATTTGACTGTGTGGATCATAACAAATTATGAATAACATTGCGAAGAATGGGAATACTAGAACACTTAATTGTATCCACGAAGAATCTGTACATGGACCAGGAGACAGTCATTTGAACAGAACAAGGAAACACTGCTTGGTTTAAAGTCAGGAAAGGTGTGTGTCAGGGCTATATCCTCCCATCTTACTTCTACAATCTCTATGCTGAGCAAATAGTCTGAGAAGCTGGACTTCATGAAGAAGAATGCAGCATTGGGATTGGATGAAGATTCATTAACAACCTGTGTTATCTGGCACAATTCTTCTTGCTGTAAGTGAAGAGGATTTGAAACATTTAGTGATGAATATTGAGTAACTCAGCCTTCAGTATGTATTGCACCTCAAAATCAACAAAACAAAAATCCTTACGACTGAGTCCATAAGCAACTTCATGATAAATGGAGAAAAGATTGAGGTTGTCCAAGATTTTGTTTTACTTTGTTCTGCAGTCAACACCCACAGAATCAGCAGTCAAGAAATCAAAAGATTCATTGTATTGGGAAAAACTGTTGCAAAAGACCTCTTTAAAATTTTGAAAAGTAAAGATGTCACATTGAAGACATAGGTATGCCTGACTCATGCCATGATATTTCTAGTTGCATCATATGCTTATGAAAGCTGGATGATAAATGAGGGAGGCAGGAGAAGAATCAATTCTTTTGAATTATGGTGAGGGAGACAAATATTGACTATATGATGGATCTGTCCTAGAAGTGCAACAAGAGTGCTCCTTAGAAGCAAGGATAGCTTGACCATGTCTTACATATTTTGGACATATTGCAAGAAGGGACTAATTCTTGGAGAAGGACATCATGTTTGAGAGAGTGGTGGGTCAGCAAAAACAAGGAAGACCCTAAACTAGATGGATTAACACAGTGCCTGCAAAAATGGGCTTAAACAAAAAAGATCATGTGCATGGTACAGTGTGAGGGAATGTTTTGTTCTGTTGTACATAGGTTTCTATAAATCAGATTCAACTCGACTGCACCTAGCAACAACACAAAATCAGGGGAAGATTAGAACTGCACACAACTTGGATTTGCTGGGTAACTGGCTCATCTTAGAATTGTTGTTGTTACTAGATGTCATCAAGCTGAATCCAACTCACTAGTGACCCTCACAGGGTTTTCAATGGTTGATTGTTTTGAGACTGCTTTGAGAGTGGACTGCCATGTCCTTCTCCCATTTTTTGCAGTGCTGGGGATCAAACCCTGGTCTTCAGGGAGTGCAGAGTAGCACTTTACCAACTGAGCTAAACCCTAGTCCCATCTTAAAATTGGAAAACAAAAAGTATATAAAAAGGAAACATTTTATGTTAATGAATAGAAAAGAAAAAGAGGTCTATAATAAATAACTACTCTTCTAACTTGAGAAAATAACAATAAAAACTAAAAATAAGCAATGATCTAATCTTTTGAATTATTTACTTAAGATATGGGATTTAGCAAATGTCTACTTCCTTCTACATTCTACCTCCTCCATTGCCCTTCATCATCTTTATTGATATGATCTGAATGTTTAGTTTCTCTTGGTTAATTCTGACATATTATTTTGAATATTTGGTGCTCTTGTTGAAAATCACTTTGACATTTGTGCATTACAAGTACAAAAATTTGGGGGGTATGGCATGTTTAACTGAATATAATGCTCATCCTCAGTCATCTTACCGTAGGCCTATTTCATCAGTTCTTAATTCTGATTCCTTTATTTATATATTTCTTTTGCAAGTAACTTTTTTCAGGAATATTATTTAAATTAATAGACTTTTTCTCTTTCAAATATTTCTTAATCTTGCACATTGCTGAATGGCATGCATGGTCAGTAGTTTTATAGTGCACAGTGATTTTGCTATAATGAAAAGTCTTTACTTTTTCATTATATAATTAATCCAGGTACTAATGATATCCAGGGACCATGGCTCATGTCTTAAATCCCGGCAACTTCAGAGTTGAAGCAGGAGGGTCACAAGTTCAAGGGTAGAGCCTGCACAACTTAGTGAGACCCTGTCTCTGGATTAAAAAAAAAAAAGGAGCTGGGAGTGTAGTTCAGTGGTAGACTGCTTGCCTAGCATGTGGAAGGCCCTGGGTTCAATCCTCCATAACTGAAAAATAAAGTAGTGCTAGTGATATACAGGTTATGTAAGTCATAGGTAAAGTTAAAGGTAAATACTCTTATACTCAATTATCTATTTTTAGTTGACAAAGAAATATATTACTTGTGGCATACAACATGATCTTTTGATATACATATACATTATAGAATGGCTAAATAAAGCTAAGTAAAATACAGATTACCTCACATACATTTTTTTCTTTTCTTTCTTTTTTTGGCAAAAATACTTACAATCTATTTGTAGCAATTTTCAAGTGTACTATGTATTTTTATCAACATAGTCACCATGGAGTACAATAAATCTCTTGAACTTATTCTTCTTATCTAACTGAAATTTTGTATCCTTTGAACAATATCTCCCCGACCACCCAGCCTCTATCCCAGCCTTTGATAATTATAATGTTATACTCTAGCATTTAAAAGACTGAATTGGACTTTTTGATATTCTACTTGATTAAGATTATGTGATATTTGTCTTTCTGTGCCTGACTCATTTCACTTTACATAATGTCTCCCTGGCTGGGATTTAGCTCAGTTGGTAGAGCACTGCGCTGCAGTCTCTGAGGTCCTGAGTTCAATTCCCAGCACCACAAAAATGGGAGAACGACCTGGCAATCCACTCTCAAGGCAATCCTGAAACAATCAGCCATTGAAAACCCTATAAGGGTCACTATGAGTCAGATACCGACTTGACGGCACCTAACAACAACAACAATGTCTCCCTGGTTCATTCATGTCATAGATGATAAGATACCCTTCTTTTTCAAGGCTGAATAATATTCCATTGGATATAGATAGATAGATAGATAGATAGACAAAGAAAATATGATACACATATCATATTTTCATTATCTGTTCATCCACTGAGAACATCTTGCCTATTGTGAATAATGCTGCAATGAACACAAGAGTACACATACTTCTTTGACATATTGATTACATATACTTTGGATATCCTTTGACTGTATATACCCAGTATGGTAGGTCTAACTTTAATTTATAATGTTCATGTAGCTCAGTTGGTAGAGTACTACTCTGTTCTCTCTGAGGCCCTAGGTTTGATCCCCAGCACTGAAAAGATGGGAGAAGGACTTGGCAGTCCACTTCTGAAGCAATCCTGAAAACAATCAGCCATCAAAAACCATATGAATAGCAGAGAAGCACTGTCATAGTACTGGGCATACCACAATGTCAGGGAGTGTTTCATTCTGTTGTGCATAGGGTCACCACTGTGAGATGGACCTGACCCCATGGTACCAAACAAGAACAACATTGTTCTCCATAACGGTGGTACTAATTTACATTCCC
Source organism: Pedetes capensis (assembly GCA_007922755.1). Classification (NCBI taxonomy): domain Eukaryota; kingdom Metazoa; phylum Chordata; class Mammalia; order Rodentia; family Pedetidae; genus Pedetes; species Pedetes capensis. The sequence goes on from VMDO01005240.1 coordinate 108,404, forward strand.
ACCAACAATGTATGAGGGTTCTTTTTTCATTATATCTTTGCCAATGCTGCAAGGATAATAGCCATTATAACAGGTGTGGGATGATATTGCATCATGGTTTAAAAAATTTTCATTTCCTTGGTGCTTAGTGATACTGATTTTTCTTCATATACCTGTTGGCCATTTGGGAAATGTCTATTCGGACCCGTGGAGGTCAGCAGATACTTACGAAACCATTTTGTCCTAAAATTTTAGGCTTTTTATAAATGATTAATAGTTTGAATGAATAAATAAGTACATGACAAAATTGTAACAAATGAATCAGAAAAAAGAAAAATCGGAAGAAAGTGAACCAGCTAGGTGATGTAAGTGATTATCCAGAAAAATGGATTAATTTTTCTTTCTGTGGTACTGGGGGTTGAACTCAGGGACTGGCACTTACATGCTTTGCTAGTGCTGGACCACTGAGCTGCCTCCTCCAGCCCATCTTTGTACTTTTTTGAGATAGGGTCTCACTAAATTACACAGACTTCCTCTGGTCTCAAATTTGTGATCCTCCTGCCTCTGCCTCCTAAACCGCTGGGATTACATGCGTGCGCCACCCTGGCTACAAAAAAATGGATATTTTTAAATCCATTTTAATAAGTATTTCTACAATTCTTGATTTAAAACATAATTCATTCTTCTGGACATAGTAACACATGTCTGTAATCCCAGCACTTGGGAGGCTGAGGCACTAGGATCAGGAGTTCAAGACCAGCCTGGGCTACCTAGCAAGACCCTGTGAGAACCAAAACAAAACAAAACATATAAAAACCACCTACATAATTCATTCTATTGGAAACCTATGAATATACTGCAAATTGAAGAGAAACCTTTCTCTAACATAACCAGTCACTGCACATCTGGAGAAATTTTTTGTATAAGTTTTCCAAGTTGTATGAGTTAATATCAGTCTTTATTAGGAGCATCTTAGTCTTTTAAACAACTAAACTAAAGATGGGCTGGGATTTAGCTCAGTCAATAGAGTGCTGTTCTGCAGGCTCTGAGATCCTAAATTCGATTCCCCACACTGCAAAAAAATGGAAGAAGGACATGGCAATCCACTCCCAAGGCAATCCTGAAACAATCAGCCATTGAAAACCCTGTTAAAGACACAATTTCCCTATGATTAGACTTTTCTGTCGGACTAGATCTCTCGGTGCTATGGTTTGAATGTCTATGTCCCCTAAGATTTATGTTGAAACTAGGACCCCTAAAGTGGTGGTATTAGGTGGAGCCTTTCAGAGTAAGCTTTGAGGATAGGGCTCTCAAGAATCCATTAATTCTTTTATAGAAGGGGCCTCATTTATCATGTAAGGATACAGTGAAAAGATGGCTATCTGTGAACCAGAAAGCAGCCCTCACCAGACATTGAATCTGTTGGCACCTTGATCTTAGACTTCCCAGACTCCAGAATTGTGAGAAATAAATGTAGTTCTTCATAAAATGCCAAGTTTGTGGTAATTTGTTATAGAAGAGCAAATGGAATATGATGCTTGGGAGAAGAGATAAAATTGACTGTCATTATTCCAATTAAAATTTTTAGGAAGCCATATTCAATAATATGGGAAACGACATTGGTGTTGGCCATTAAGTTATGTGTGTAGAACATTCACATATGTATGTATATAGTAGATTCCAGAAGACTCAATTATTTAATTAGCAATGTGTGTATTGGCTTGGGATTTAGCTCAGTGGGTAGAGCGCTGCGCTGCAGTCTCTGAGGTCCCAAGTTCAATTCCCAGCACCACAAAAATGGGAGAGGGGCCTGGCAATCCACTCCCAAGGCAATCCTGAAACAGTCAGCCATTGAAAACCCTATTAGGGTTGCTATGAGTCGGATACCGACTCGACGGCACCTAACAACAACAACAACAATGTGTGTATTAAACAAATGAAGCACTATTCTGTTTTCTACAAGCAGAATCAGACAAAAGTCATATAAAAATTAAGCTTTTATGTGTGTTGTTGTTATATGCTATTGAGTGGAGTCCGACTCATAGCAACCCTATGTACAACAGACTGAAACACTCCCTGACACTGTGACATGCCTGGCACTATGTCAATGCTTCTCTGCTATTCTTGGAGTTTTCTATGGCTGATTGTTTCAGGATTGTTTCCAGAGTGGGCTGCCACATCCTTCTCCCATTTTGAGGATGCTGGACATTGAACCCAGGGCCTCAGAAAGCACAGAACAGCATTGTAGGCCAAACCTTAGGTATAGATGGATAAAAAATTGTCGAGTTAATTTTTGCCCAGTCACTTGAATAAATGATTATGATACCATCTTGGATCTCTAAATTGCTCTTCTTAATGAAGAACTCAAAGATAATTAACACTGCAAACAACATTAGATTTAAAGAAAATCAGCTCACATGAGGTGCTGGGATTATAAACTTACTTTGTTAACATTGGAAGATCTGATCTTTTGGACAAAAATGCTAAAGTTTTTGCTTTTGTGTGACCCAAATAATTACTGTTAAAATACATTATTGCTTTATCCATTCTGTTAAAACTCATGTGAGAGTCCTATGCTGTCCCCTAAGCAGCAACAGAAGATAAAAAGAGAGGAAGAATGTGGATGAAAAGTTGATCTAAAAGAAGCGACTGAAAAGGTAATATTTTCTTTCTTAGCATAAGGTGCCAACACTCAAGTAAAACTGGTATTTTGAAGCCAATCATGAAAACAGCCAGTAAATGATATAGTTTGAATACCTCTTTTCTTCCCTAGAGGTGTAAAAGGATGCCATGTGGGCTCCTTCAGATTTGGAGGAACTCCAGAGAAATATCTCACCAAGGTTTCATGACAGATAGGGGGCCAAATGCATCCTGGATAATACTCTTGTGGTGTGTGAAGAAGGTGTTAAAGAGCCAAAGAGAAGTCATTTTCAGGTTTCTCTGAGCCAGATAAGAAAAAATAAAAACACTACAAAAGATTAAAAAAAAATCTGAAAGAGATGACAGATGAGTCTTAATATTTGAGAATATTCAAACTGTACCCACTTCATTCCAGGTCCTAAAGGCACTAAACCTGTGGTATTGCCAGCATCCCATGACCTGGGAAAAGCAGCATCAGTCAGAGTGGAGAGAGGGGCTACAAATACAGCTGAGGACCAAATAAAGGAATTCGACTCCAAGAGCAAAGCCCTCAGGCATAGAGGGAGCTTCTGACAATACAATGGTGTATTAGAACTCCTGAGGTCAGGTGGGATTTTAAATACGTGAATGAAAAAGATACTTAGAAAATTCCCCATTTGGGAAGATAAAGGGCACGTATCACAGGTTTATTGGCATCGACTGTCAAATCATTCTTCTACTGCATTCCTTAGACAGCTGTTTAAAATGAGGGAGGAGAGAAACTGAGCAGAGAAAGAGGAGAAAATCCCTTGGAAAGCACAAAAGCCTCCAAACAGTTCCAGTCCCAGAGTGTTATGAAGTTAAAATATGAGGCACATTATCAGGAGATGAAAGTTCAAAGAGGCCTCAGCTTCATGTTGGATAAACAGGAACATATGCCCAGCCTCAGAAATATTTCAAATGTGTTGTGAAACTTCACTCAGTTAGGAAAGAAATGGTAGATAGAGTTCAGCTGTGAAAAATTCAATTGTGTATTTGAGAAAAGCAGGTGCTAGGAAAGATCACAAACTTTCTATGCATGTCAGGACCACACAACACAGTAGCAAACAAGTGACAATGTTATTAAGGCTTACAAAGGTTTCCTGAGCAGTGGATAACATGAGCCCAAATAGCATTTGCATGTCATTGTGGAAATGTATTCATCCGAGGGAAAAATAAATGTCAATAAGAAGGAAATGGAGACACTGGAAATATTCTGTAGTTGATTTCTGTGGGAAATTTATAAAATCAAGGGAAATTTGAGCAGAAATCACTCTACATATCAAAAGGGAGAGCTCTGTTGAGGAAAATTAAGTGAAATAAACTAAAAACAAATAAAATCAACCAAAATAAGCCCCCAAAACAAACAAACAAAAACAATTTACCCACAAAGTCTAAGCCCTAAATTATCTCATCAGAGAAGTTCTGTTCCAAAGGAATTTTAATTGTTGATTTTTGAATTGTGATGGCCTAGGAAAATATGTATAGCTGATCAAAAATCTTTTCTTAATCCTATTGATGAAGGATTTTGAATATAGTTACATAATGCTTCTTCCAATTGGCTTCTATTTCTATTTCTTTTGTTTCAGAATCCCTGAGTTATAGTATTCCATGAATAGTGAGGGTGAGTCAATGAAAGTTCACTGAAGAGCTGAATAAAACTCAGTACCTGAAACAAGAGAAAGCCAATCCGTTTGAGGACTCCAGGCGAGGTCAGATGCTGGACAGCAGGCCTGGCTGTGGTTCAAATGCATGGACAGTCACAGGTTTTCAGTTGCAGGCCCTCCTCATCTGTCCAAGCCATATAAGGTCATCTCACTGCGAGGGCAGCTCCACACACTAATGGCATGGCTTGCCCTGAGTGTCCACTCTTAGCACCAACATGCTAAATTCTGGGATTTACTTTTAAACCTTATAATGTACAAATTTTATAAATAATACACATATATATATACATATAATATATACATATATATGTATATGAGTATATATATGTATATGAGTATATATATACATATATGTATATGCATATATATACACACATATATATACACACATATACATATATATATAATTTATACATAATGTACAAATGGGGATGGGGTTTAGCTCAGTTGGTATACTGCTACTCTGCAGTCTCTGAGGTCCCTGGTTCAATCCACAGCACAGCAAAAACGGGAGAAGGATGCCGCAATCTACTCTCAGGCAATAATGAAACAAACAGCCATTGAGAACCCTATAAGGGTCGCTATGAGTCAAACAGGACTGACTCCATGACACCTAACAACAACAACAACAACAACAACAACAACAACAACAACGTACAAATAGTTTGGAACAGTATCCACAAGGAAGATGATGAGGTTTATCACAATTTGGGTGCTGCAGGTTAAAATCACTAATTCTTCCCTGTCTCTTTCCCTGAAGTCAGGCAGTGCTTTCTGCTAACGTGGAAAATTAGTATATGTTCCTATGCCACTCAGAGAAAGGGTTAATCTCTCAAATTAACATTTGCATTTTGTTGTGAAAGAAGTTAGAGAAAGGAGAAAGTAGTCTGACAGGGAAGCATTTTGGAGCAAGTCCCCCTTGTTTTGAAACCACATGGTTCACTCCAACACCCCCTCCCCACTCAGCTGGCCTCCTGAAAATTCTGTTTTCTATTAAATATTTTGGAGTAAACTTTAAAAAATATAGTAAAAATGCAAGTACACACACAAAGTCCATCATCGTGGATGTATTATCCACTCTCCAGAATTAACAAACACTTATGGGTTGTCACTTTGGTTCAGATAAATAGAGCATTCTAGTTAAATTTGAAACCACATTTGTTATTCTCCCCCATCCCCTTCCCCTCCATTATTTACTATCCAAAGGCAATCAGTATTTGCTTTGGAACCTTCCAGGTTGTTTTATATATAAACAATACATGGAGTTGTTTTATGTTTTCTTTTAATCATTCATAAATGCACTCATTTTGTACATATTCTCAACTTGCTTTTTGTCACTGAACATTACATTTTAGATTTAGATGTCTGAGGGGCAGAAAATAAAATCTCTTCCTCCTCCCCCTTCTCCTCCTCTTCTTCATCTGTCTTCCTCTTCCCCTTCTGTTTCTTCTACTTCCCCTTCTGTTT
>VMDO01005241.1:0-47480 GCA_007922755.1 Pedetes capensis
GCCACAGCTTTTCCTAGAGCAATGCATCTTTTGATTTCTTGACTGCTGCTTCCGTGGGTGTTGATTATAGAGCCAAGCAAAGCAAAATCTTGGACAACCTCAATCTTTTCTCCATTTATTGTGAAGTTGCGTGCTGACCCAGTTGTAATGATTTTTGTTTTGTTGATGTTTAGTCGTAACCCATATTGAAGGCTATGATCTTTGATCTTCATCAGTGGATGTTTTAAATCCTCTTCACTTTCAGCAAGCAGAGTTGTGTCATCTGCATAACGCAGGTTGTTAATGAGCCTTCCTCCAATCTTGATGCCGTGTTCTTCCTCATAAAATCCAGCTTCTCGGATTATTTGCTCAGCATATAAATTGAAGAGAGAGGGTGAAAGTATACAGCCCTGACGCACACCTTTCTCAACTTTAAACCACTCAGTGTTTCCTTATTCTATTCGAACAACTGCCTCCTGGTTCACTTACAGATTTCTCATGAGCACAATTAGGTGTTCTGATATTCCCATTTTCCAAAGTGTTATCCATAATTTGTTATGATCCACACAATCAAATGCCTTTACATAATCAATAAAACATAGATAGACATCTTTCTTATATTGTCTGCTTTCAGCTAATATCCACCTGACATCAGCAATGATGTCACTGGTTCCCTGCCCTCTTCTGAATCCCGCTTGATTTTCCAGTAACTCCCTGTCTATATACGGCTGCAGTCGCTTCTGAATGATCTTTAGTAGAATTTTGCTTGTGTGCGATATTAATGATATTGCCCTATAGTTTGCACATTCAGTTGGATCCCCTTTTTTGGGAATAGGCACAAATATGGATCTCTTCCAGTCAGTTAGCCAAGTAGCTGTTTTCCAAACCTGTTGGCACAAACATGTTAACACCTCCAGTGCTGCATCTGTTTGTTGAAACATCTCTATTAGTATCTCATCAATTCCTGGAGCCTTGTGTTTCGCCAGTTCTTTCAAGGCAGCTTCCACTTCGTCCTTCAACACCATTGGTTCCTCTTCATATGCAACCTCTTGGAACGGTTGGTCATCTACCAGTTCTTTCTTGTATAATGACTCTGTGTGTTCTTCCTATCTTCTTTTGATGTTTCCTGCATCATTTAATATTTTCCCTGTAGAATCTTTCACTACTGCCACTCGAGGCTTGAATTTTTTCTTCACTTCCTTAATCTTGAGAAACACAGAGTGTGTTCTTCCCTTTTGGTTTTCTGCCTCCAGCTCCTTGCACATGTCATTATAATATTTGTTTTTGTCTTCTAAGTTGACTTCTGAAATCTTCTGTTTAGTTCCTTAACTTCATCATGTCTTCCTTTTACTTTAGCTGCTAGACGTTCAAGGCCAAGTTCTACTGTCTCTTTTGACATGTAATTTGGTCTTTTCTTTTTTTCTTATCTTTTTAAGAACTTTTTGCTTCCCTCTTGAATGATATCTTTTATGTCATGGCACAACTCTTCTGGTCTCCTATCATTTGTGTTTAATTCAGTAAACCTATAAAATAATTCAAATCCACATAGAAAAAAACCTAGAAAGTGAAAGCTTCCAGACTATTTCTGCTGAGTTCAACAATAAAAGCGCCTACAATATTGCATTGGGATGTTTTCTTTGCTCTTTGTCCAATAATGCTTTGTCTACATCCGTGGGATCTTGCTAAACTTTCTTCAAGACAGTCTTAAACACTTGTGGCACTAAAATTTGGAATCTGTCAGTATGCCACAAGGTAGTGTTCTGCTTGCTGTGTATGGTGTGTGGTCTTATTGCAGCCAGAGGAATAAAAACCATGAGATTTAGTTTGGTTTTGCCATGGCCTTTATTTTCAAGGTCATGCACTAGAGAGTGCTAGAACTGTTATTAAGCAAATGCCTATAAAAATTCTCTGAGATTAGGAGAAAAATGCCCAATTCATCTGATGTTATTATTCTTTTATGGCATTGTCACTGTCACCACCTATTTGATGTAAATATTTGGGAAGGAGCAGTGACTTTTAAAGGAAAAATGGAGTATACGTTTGGAAAATTTTTATTTGATGAATGTTCCTAAATGATTGACTTCTAAATATTTCTTCCTATTCTTTCCTCTCTTTCACCTGCCAGGAAAGGCACCGATGCCCAGACCTGGCTACAAACCTCAGGAGCCCAACGGATGCAGCTCCTATTTCCTTGGTATCAAGGTACCGGGAAGTGTATGTACGGCCAGTATTGCATTCTTGGTTGATGGGTTTTAAAAATAGGAATCCAAGTTATCATAGTTGGAAGCAATCATTCATGGAATCTGACCAAGCAATGCAATTAGATATTTTAAGTTGGCTGTGGGGGAAAGATATAGACTTTACAAAGAAGATATCTGATGTCTCTTTTTCAGAGGTAATTGTCCCTCCCATACACCTCTGATAGTGGATCAGAACATTGAAATCTCCACTGCAAACATCAGCTGAGACTTAGGGTATCAAAATATAATTTAAAATATACCTGACAAGGTTGAGTTATTTAAATTAAATAAGTGAGCCACTCCAGCGATGGACTGGAGCAGACTGGTACCAGCCAATAAGAGCTGATTAATTGTATCAGTCTGACTTTTGGTAGAATCAAATCAGCTTTCTTTAGAGTATCAACCTCATAGAAATCTGCAATCACATGCCCAGCAGTTTGTTAAACATTGGTTAGGACACCACTGACACTTTCTCAAACTGTTGGCCTGCCCTAAAAACAAGCAACAAATTAATTTCCTTTAAGACTTTTTGAATGCCCTTTGACCTTAACTTTAGAAAGATTTCATGTAAAATGTAGCTAGAGGAATTTCACATGTAAACTATGATTTTGAATTGTATCTTAATAAGGCTGAACTTCACTTTTCTGCTGATTCAATTCTACTTTCTAATAATTTTCTAAGCAGTATAATGTTTAGTCTTCTAACTGAAATGCTACTCACCTATGTGGCATTTTCAGGCAAATTGTAAAAAGATCCCTTTTCCGCAAGACACTTTTCTTCTGTATGTCCAAAATACATCTTGGTATACTGATTTTGTTAGAAAAAGAAACTTGATTGCCACTGGTTGAATGTTTTCCTTAATAAATATATAAATTTATCATGTTTTGGGAAAGCTGCCCCCTTAGATAGAGTGCCCTTGTGCCTTGCACAACCTGAATGCTCAGCCTTGTCCATCAATGAGTATATAGACATAGAAGAAAGAAAATCCTCTTAAGTGCATATTTATGTTAGAGAAACCACACATTTCAGCTATCTAATCGCTATGAAAGTACGCTATTATTTAGAACTAGTTCAAGAATTTCCAATTTAATCAGAATGAATCATGGCCACTACACACATCTAATTCTCAATTGCCTCTCTTGTGATGTATTTTTAGTTTTAGGGAATATGGACAGGCAAAATCATTTACTTCAGGCATCAGATTGTTGTTGTTGTTAGGTGCCATCTAGTCAGTATCCGACTCATAGCAACCCTCATAGGGTTTTCAATGGCTGACTGTTTCAGGATTACTTTGGGAGTGGATTGCCAGGTCCTTCTCCCATTTTTTGCGGTGCTGGGAATTGAACTCGGGACCTCAGAGACTGCAGCGCAGCGCTCTACCTGCTGAGCTAAATCCCAGCCCCAGGCATCAGATAATGGGTATTTATCCAGAATTATAGCACCCAGGCCTGTGTCTCACCTAATGAGTTGGATTTTCTCTTAATATAAATATAATAATGTTTTGGCTTAAAAGGGTATTACTTTTTATCTTTTGCATTATTGGGGAGTTGAACCCAGAGTGTGTAACATGCTGAGCCACTGCACTAGTACTGAGCTGTACCCCTAGTCCCTTTTTTATTTTTTATATTTTATTTTGAGACAGGCTGCCTCTGGCTTCCAATTTGTGATCTTTCTGCTTTGGCCTCCCAAGTAGCTAAGATTACAGGAATGCACCATGGCACCTGGCTTTTAAAATTAATTAATTAATTAATTAATTAATTAATTTCTTGCAGTCCTGGGGGGTTGAACACATGGGAGTCTTGCTAAATTATGCAGGCTGCCTCTGGCCTAGAACATGCAATCCTCCTGCCTCAGCATCCTGAATCACTGGGACTACAGGTGTGCACCACTATGCTCAGATTAAAAGGGCATTTTGAACTGCAAAAGTCCTTATTCTGTTTTGGGTGACCTTGGAATAAAAGGGTGTTTTGTTTTTTTGTTTTTGTAGTACTGGGTTGCTGAACCAAGGGCCTTGCACATACTTTGCTAGTGGTCTACCACTAAGCTGTACCCCAGCCCATTTTCCATTGTTTTAAAATTAAATTTTATTTTATTATTGGTAACTTTTAATGTACAACTTAATGGGTCTCATTATGACCTTTCCATACATGGATTTTATTGTACATTGCTCATGTTCCTTTCTCCCTTATCCTCTCATGACCCTACCCCCTACCCCCCCTTTTTTTTTTCATCTTGAGACCGGGTCTCCCTAAGTTATATAGTCTGCCTCTGGCCTTAAACTCTTGATCCTCCTGCATTAGCCTCCCAGGTTGCTGGGATTACAGGTGTGTGTCACTGTGGTTGGCTGGAATAAAAGTTCAACTAGGAGAATACTTACAGACACCCTGTAGAAGGGATCTGTAATTGTTCATTAATTAACTCCTTACCCATGTCCTCAAATCAGATTTGGACAGCTTCCATCTAAGTCCACGTCCAAGTCATAAGAAAATTTGAAAAAGATTCCAAGATGCTCTACCTACCTTTAGACTACATTGCTCCAATCTCTTTTATATACCACAGAATGAGCCCTCTACTTTATCATTATTTTTCTCATATCTCTTCCTTGCTCAAAATCCCTTATCAAATCTAGTTAGTTACTTTGGAAGTCAGAGCCATTCATCAATTTTCCCTTCTCCCTAATTAAAAAGTCTGCGGCCATAGAACCCTCGAATCCTATCCCCCATGATCTCAGAAGCTAAGCAGGGTTGGCCTGGTTAGTCCTTGGATAAGAGACCACCTGATAATACCAGGTGCTGCAGGCTAGGGAGAAGGACCTGACAATCCACTCTCAAAAAACAATCCGCCATTAAAAACCCTATGAATAGCAGAAAGGCACTGACAATAGTGCCACGCCTGGCACAGTTTGTTTCATTTTATTGTACTTGGGACACTATGAGTGGGACCTGACTTGATGGCACCTAACAAGTACTAATTTATAAAAGCTGTATTTTGCAGTGCTGGATATCAAACCTAGGGTCTCAGGCATGCTAGGCACTCAATCCAGCCCAAAAAAGCATATACATTCATACATTTCTCTGCTAAGACCTTTGAAACATTAAATTGATTTGCTCACATATGATCTGCTCATATATAATCCTTTTTAAAAATCTACTGCATCCTAAGTCTACCCTCACATCACATAATTCTGTCTTCTTTCAATCTCCCCCAAATTCCTGTTTCATGCCTCCATGTGTGGCATTCTATGATTTTAATTACTCAATTTATGCAAACATTTACAGTTGCTTATAGGGGGCTTACTCTGTGTGTGTGTGTGTGTGTGTGTGTGTGTGTGTGTGTGTGTGTGTGTGTGTGTGAAAGAGAAAGAGACAGAGACAGAGAGAGACACAGAGAGAGAGACAGAGAGAGAGACAGAGAGAGAGAGAGAGAGAGAGGGAGGGAGGGAGATGGGTTAATCATAGCCCCTTGTGGTCAGGTGCAGTGTGTTCTGGACCCACTTTGCTCCCTGGCATATACACGTCCTCAAAACAGTGCTGTAGAGGATGGGTCCCTGAGAATGCCAGTGATCTCCTGATGAACTGAAGCTGGATTCTTTCTGTTTCTCAGTGGTGGAATCCTTTTCTCAAATTCTCAGGTGCAAGTGTTAACTTAAGTCTTAATTGAATGTGGACAATCTGGAGCTCTGTCCTCTTGACTTCCCTCTGGTCTTTATTTTCATCACTGTAACTGCTGGTGGATTTGAAAATTACTAACATCTCAAGGAAAATAATGAAAAATGGATTAGAGTTATTCTTTTCTTTTCTTTTCTTTTTGTTTCTTTTTAAGACAGTTTCTTGCTAAGCTATATAGGCTGCCTCTGGCCTCAAACCTGAGATCCTCCTGTCTCAGCCTCCTGAGTTGCTGGGATTATATGTGTGTTATACAACAACTAGCCCAGAGTCACTTATTAAATAACTAGCAATCAAAATTTAGCATCCTGTGACTTTCAATCTATTCTACTGAGTGTTTGATGTTTCAGAATTGACCTGAATAAACAAGTATTTGAGAACTGGCTAGTTCATAGTTAGGTGGGCAGGGTTGCCTCAGGTCCTGATCTAAACACAGCATTTTCTTCCTTTTCTTTTTCTCCTTCCCTTTTACAGATGGACTTAGGCATTCCAGCAATGACTAAGTGCTGTAACCAGCTGGATGTGTGTTATGACACTTGTGGTGCCAACAAATATCGTTGTGATGCAAAATTCCGATGGTGTCTCCACTCGATCTGCTCTGACCTTAAGCGGAGTTTAGGCTTCGTTTCCAACGTGGAAGGTAGGTCCCTTAAGGACATTTAGTAGTGACAGGATTTGTGTTTCTGTTTTCACAGAGGTAGCCAGAGCTCCTTTTCTCAAAGAGATGTCAGAGCTCACTGAGCTTGCTGTTTGGAAGGCTGTGACCAGCTCAGGAAAGGCTGAGGGAGACTCTGGGCATTCCTGAAGTCCTTGCTGTCCTGCCCAGGGGCTGCTGGCAGCATTCCTAGTGGAAAGAACCACAACAGTGCCTTCCCAGAGAAATAAAAATCTGCTCTTTAAGACCGGAGAAAATGCCGGGTGCAGTGGCAGAGGCCTGTAAGCCAAGCCACCGGAGAGGTGGAGGCAGGAGGATCACAAGTTGGAGACCAAAGACAGTCTGCACAATTTAGTGAGACCTTGACCCAGAATAAAAAATTAAAAAGGGGCTGGGGGTGTAGTTCAATGGTAGAGCACTTGCAAATTATGTGCAAAGCCCTGGGTTCAGGCCCTCAGTACCAAAACAAAGAACAAAAAGCAAAACAGAGAAAGAGTTGCCCAGTTGGCCAGGGTTATTCATTCCACTGTTAAATAATTTTGCACATTAGGATTTACTCTATATATGGTCAGCTGGTTTGGCTTAAGTTCCTTTTCATATTTTGTTCTCAGTCTGGGTAGGAGTATTTTTAAATCTCTTTTGTATGTGTGTGTGTGTGTGTGTGTGTGAAGGTTTCTGTGTGCTTCAGAATTATTTTTAAACACTGCTTAGCTACTCAGTTTCCAGCACTGACTCTATCATTTCTTTTTTCAAATTTACCTTGTTGTTGTTGTTAGGTGTCGCTGAGTGGGGTCTGACTGATAGTGACCCTATGTACAGCAGAATGACACACTTCCCGATTCTGTGCCAGGCACATGATATTATGTTTAAGCCCGTTGTTGCAGACACTGTGTCAATCCATCTGGTGGAGGGTTTTCCTTTTTTTCATTGACCTGCCACTCTCCCAAACATGATGTCCTTCTTCAGGGATTGGTCTCTCCTGACTACATGTCAAAAATAAGTAAGATGCAGTCTAGACATCCTTGCTTCCAAGGAGCACTCTGGTTGCACTTCTTGTAGGACAGATCTGTTGGTTCTTATGGCAGTCCATGATATGTTCAATATTTTCTCCAGCATTATAATTCAAAAGCATCAATTGTTCTCCTGTCTCCCTTGTTCCATGTCCAGCTTTCACAACCATATGATGAACTGAAAATACCATGGCATGAAGCAGGCATACCTTCATCTTCAATCTTTACTTTTTAATACTTTATTTTATTTTATTTTTGTGCTACTGGGGGTTGAACCCAGGGCTTCGTGCTTGCATGCTTTGCAAGTGCTGTACCACTGAGCTAAACCCTCAGCCTTTTTTTAGTTTTTGAGACAGGGTCTCACTGAATTACGCATACTACTTTGTGATCCTTCTGCCTCTGCCTCCCGAGTTGCAGGGATTATAGGCGTGTGCCACCATGCCCAGCTTTTTTCAATGCTTTAAAGAGATCTTTTGCCACAGCTTTTCCCAATGCAATGCGTCCTTTATTTCGTGACCGCTGCTTCCATAGGTGTTGATCAGAGAACCAAGTAAAGCAAAATTATGGACCTCGATCTTTTTTCCATTTATTATGAAGTTGCATACTGACCCAGTTGTAAGGATTTTTGTTTTGTTGGTGTTGAGTCGCAATCCATACTGAAGGCTGTGTTCTTTGATCATCAGTAAATATTTCACCTCTTCACTTTCAGCAAATAGAGTTGTGTCATCTGCGTAACGCAGGTTGTTAATGAGTCTTCCTCTAATCCTGATGCCGCGTTCTTTTTCATAAAGTCCAGCTTCTCAGACTATTTCCTCAACATAGAAATTGAAGAGATATGGTGAAAGGATACAGCCCTGACACACACCTTTTTCAACTTTAAACCAAGCAGCGTTTCCTTGTTCTGTTTGAACGACTGCCTCCTGGTCCGCATACAGATTCCTCATGAGTACAATTAGGTTCTCTGGTATTCCCATTCTTCACAGTATTATCCCTAATTTTTAATGATCCACACAGTCAAATGCCTTTGCATAGTCAATAAAACATAAACATCTTTCTGATATTCTCTGCTTTCGGCTAATACCCACCTGACATCAGCAATGATGTCCCTGGTTCTCCACCCTCTTCTGAATCTGGCTTGATTTTCCTGCAGCTCCCTGTCTATATCCTGCTGCAGTCACTTTTGAATAATCTTTACCTTAGGAAAAATTTTAATCTCTCAGCTTCTAAGGCTGATATAATGATATAAGGCATTAGCATTTAAAAATTTTAGATGGTAAAGGTTGAAATTCAGGCTCGTAAAGGACTGGCCCCAGATCACTGGGAATGCCAGCAGTGGGAGGAATTCTGGATCTGGTTCACAGATCAATGTCTAGAGTGTAGGCCTAAAGTGAATGTGTGAGTGATTGGGAATATCAATAATTAATTGTGCCCTGTAAAAGGAGGAACTATTCTATCTGTGTCTACAAACTGAGAAAAATATCTGTTGCTAATCTTAGGGTCAGGTCAAGTTACTTCCTCCAAGCAATGTCCTACTGATTCTTTTTATTGATATCCCACTCACCCTTAGTTCCTACAAAGTAGCCCAGTCTCCGTGTCCTATCCAATCCATTCTCTCCACTGAAACCAGCTATATTTTTATACCACGAATTTGATTGTCTCTACCCCCAGGTAGTCACTCAATAGTTTTCTTTTCCTTAAGGCTTAAATACAAACCTTTGACTTGACATGCATAACACTTTCTGATTCAGATCTAAGCTAGGCTACCTTCTCCCATCATTTTGGATATTTTGGATTTCTCTCCAGACTCCTGCCACTGAAAACTACTTGGGTCGATAGTCTGTATCTTTCCAACTGTGCAGTTCCCTCTCTTTGGAAGTCATTTCAGCTGTAATTTGTATACAATTCACCCTTTTAAATGCTTGTTGAATATGCTCACAGAGTTACGCAATCAATCCCACACCAATTTTAGAACATATTTATCATCTTCAGAAAGAATAGCCATAAGGAGTACCTCTCCAAATTCGCCCTGCTCAGCTCAAGACAACCAAAAATCTACTTTCTACCTTTATGGATTTGTCACTTTTGGAAATTTCATAAATGGAATCATGTAATATGTGGTCTTGTGACTAACTTCTTTCCCTTAGCAAAGTTTCTCCATGTTTCTAGAATATACCAGTATTTCATTCCTTGTTATTGCTGAATATTCTATTACTATATGGCTTTAATGCCTGTAGCCATACTGCTGTGGCATCTGATCCTGTCAGATTTCAGAAGCTAAGCAGGGTTGGACCTGGTTAGTACTTGGATGGGAGACTGCCTGGAAACAGCAGGTGCTGTATAGTCTTGGGAGAAGGACCTGGCAACCCACTCCCAAAAAACAAGCAGCCATTGAAAACCCTATGAATAGCAAACACTAAATAGTATTTCATCTGTTGTACATAGGGTTGCTATGAGTCGGACACCAACTCAACAGCATCTAACAATGGCTTTAACACAACTTCTTTATCCATTCATCAATTGGTGGATATTTGGGTTGTTTCCATCTTTTGGATATTAATGCTACTGTGATGAACACTTATGTATAAGTTTTTGTGGGGAGCTGGAGCTGTGTTTTCATTTCTCTTGGGCATATATCTAGGAGAGAAACTGCTGGGTTATATACTAATTATATGCTTAACTGCTCGAAGAATTGCCAAACTGTTTTCCCAAAGAGCTGCACCACTGTCTATTTCCACTAGCAACGTATGAACATTCCAATTTCTTCACATCTTCACCAATATTTGTTATTATCAGTCCTTTTGATTACAGATCTTCCTGTGTGTAAAGTAGTGTCTCATTTTGGTTTTGATTTTCATTTCCCTGACAATTAATGACTTTGAGCATTTTTTCATGTGCCTACTGACCATTATACATATGCGTGGGAAAATGTCTATTCAGATTCTTTGTCCCTTTCTTAGTTGGATTATTTGTCTTTTAATTATTGAGTTGTAGTAGTTCTTTATTTCTGGTTCTTTGTCAGATACATGATTTGCAAATATTTTCTCCATTTTGTTTTTTTCCCCCCAACTTTTTTTCTTCTTTTCCTTTCTTTTTCTTTTTTTAAAGACTGGGCTTGACTATGTAACCCAGGCCTCAAACTTGTCATCTTCTTGCCTCAGCTTCCCAAATGCTACTGTTACAGGCATGTGCTACCATGCCTGGCTACCACTTTTGTGACGGTATTATTTGTAGCACAGAAGTTTTAAATTTTGATTAAGCTCAATTTACTTATTTTTCTTTTGTCACTTGTATTTTTGGTGTTATATGTAATAATAAGGCTTTGCCTACCCAAGATCAAAAAGATTTACTCATGTTTTCTTCTAGGAGTTTTATTGTCTTTACATGTAAATTTATGATCCATTTTGAGTTAATGTTTGTGTACTGTACAATAAAGGGGTCTAGCCAGGCACCATGATGCATGCCTGTAATCCCAGCAACTCAGGAGGCAGAGGCAGGAGGATCACAGGTTTAAGGCCAGAGGCACCTGTATAATTTAGCAAGACCTTGTATCAAGGTAGAATATAAAAAAGGGGGCTGGGCAGCAGCTCAGTACTAGAGCACATGCAAAAATTGTGTGTGAGTCCCTGGGTTAAGCCCCCAGTACTACCAAAAAAGGGGGGGGTCAAACTTCATTCTTTTCTGTATGGATACCCAGTTGTTGAAGCACTGTATTGAAAAGACCATTCTTCCCCACATTAGATTATCTTTTCATTAGGTCAAAAATTACTTGACCATAAACACAAGCATTTATTTCTAGACTTTTAATTTTATTCCATTGATGTATGGCAGTGCTACACTGTATTACTATAGGTTGAAGTAAATTTTGACGTCAAAGAGTGTCCTTAAATCTTGTTCTTTGCCAAGATTGTTTAGTATATTCTGGATCCTTTACATTTGCATAGAATTTTATGATCAGCCTGTTAATTTACACAAGAAATGACAGCTGTAATTTTCATAGGGCTTTTGTTGAATCTGTAGATCAATTTAAGGAGTATTGCCATTTTAACAAATTTGTGTTTTCTGATCTGTGGACATGACTGTCTTTCCACTTATTTAGGTCTTCCTTAATTTCTTTCCATAATGTGTTATAGTCTTCATGGCACAAGTCCTGCAGGTTTTTGTTGTTGTTGTTAAGTTTATTCTATTCTTTGTGATGCTACTGAATATAGAACTATTTTCTTAATTTTATTGACATAATTTATTGATACTATATAGAAATAAAGTTGATTGATTTTTGTACATTGATCTTATATTCTGTAACAAATCTGAACTCATTTATTAGTTCTAATAGATTTTAATGGGTTCCTTAGGCTTTCCTTTGTACAAAGAGTCTTCTACACATCATTTGCTTTTCTAATTTGAATAACTTTTATTTCTTTCTCCTGCCTAATTATCCTGGGTAGAACTTTCAATATGGTATAGAATAGAAGTGCTTAGAGTAGACATTCTTATCTTCTTCCTGATCTCAGGGTAAAAGCATTCTGCCTTTTACCATGGAGAATGATTGTTAGCTCTAGCTGGATTCCTTCCTTCTTTTCTTCTTTCCTTCCTTCCTTCCTTCCTTCCTTCCTTCCTTCCTTTCTTCCTTCCCTTTTCCTTTTTTTTTTCTTTTCTTTTTTGTGGTACTTAGGGTTTGAACCCAGGGCCTCACACATACTTCGCAAGTGCTCTAACACTGGGCTGTACTACCAGCCCATTTTTTAATATTTTATCTTGAGACAGTCTTGCTAAGTTATGCAGGCTGCCTCTGGTCTTGAATTTGAAATCCTCCTGCCTCTGCCTCCCAAGGTGCTGGGATTACAGGCATGAGCCACCATGCGAGCTTTTTCTAGGTGACCTTTACCAGGCTGTGGAAGTCCTTTTCTTTTCCTACTTAGTTGAGTGTTTCTGTCATGAAAGTGTGTTGGATTTTTTTCAAATGTTTTTCTGCAGAATGTGTTATTTGTCCTTTATTGCTATATGGTGTATTGTATTATTTGATTTTAGTATGTTAAGCCAAACTTGCATCTTTAACCACCATTGGTCATGGTGTGATTCTTTTTAGATGTTACTGGATTCAGTTTACTAGTATTTTTATTGAAGATTTTGCATCTATAGTCATATGAGACATTGATCTATAGCTTTTCTAGTGATTTCTTTGTATGTTTTTGGTCAGAGTAATATTAATCTCATAAAATGAGCTGGATAATGATCTCTTTTCTCCTAATTTTTGGAAGAGTTTGGAAAGGATTGGTATTAATTTTTCTCTAAATGTCTGGTAAAATTCCTTAGTGAAGCCATTGAAATTGGTTCTCTTTTGAGGAAGTTTTTAATTACGAATTCAAAAGTTTGTATTTATAGGCACTGGCAATCTATTTCTGTTTTCTATTTCTTCTTGAGTCAGTTTTAGCAGCTTATGATTTTCCAGGAATTTTTCCATTTCCTTTAAATTATCTAATATTTTGACATGCAGTTGTTCATAGTATCCTCTTAGAATGCTCTGTGTCTATAATAGCAGTGATGGCCCACTTTCAGCCCCAAATTTAGTATTTTGAGTTCTCTCTCTCTCTCTCTCTCTCTCTCTCTCTCACCCCCACCCCCTCCCTCCTCCATCTGTCCCTCCCTCTCTCTCACATATACTCTCTCTGTCTAGCTTAAAGTTTGTCAATGCTTTTTATGTTTCAAATTTTAAATTGATGTATCATTCACATGCCCTAAGATTCACCCTTTCATAATATACAATTCAGTGCTTTTCCATATAGGCACAGAGTTATGCAACAGTTACCACAATCTAATTCCAGAACCTTTTCATTAGCCCCCCTAAAGAAATGGCATATTGTTAGCATTCATTCGTCATCACCTCCTTTCAGCAGCCTCTGGCAACACCAATTTTCCTGTCTCTATGGAGATGCATAAATAGACTCAGTCAAACAATGAATAGCCTTTTGTGTCAGGCTCCTTTCATTTAGCATATTTTCAAGATTCATTTATGTTGCAGCATGTACCAGTACTTTATTTTTGTGATCATTCTTGAAGTTTAAGCTTAGATATCTTAGTTCCTATGTGATACCTTCTCTGACAACCCTCAACCCCAAAGGGACAGTGATCCCTTCTGGGGGCTTCCATTCCCCCTGTGGGGTTGCTTTCATCATGGGATAGGAGTGTAACTATCTGTTACCTGTCCATCCTGTCCACCTCTCAGTCCAAACTGTGAGATCCTTGAACTGGGGGATGATGTTTTTTGCCTCTGTATCATTGGCACTTAGCAGAGTATGGCTAACCAACATATCTAACACACAAATAGTTTTCAATATATAAATTATTGTACAGCCCACATGTGAACAGGGAAAGTTATAGGAAACAGTAGTATGGTCTGAGGGCGTATTGTGAAAAATGGGGAGGATGGGAGGATGCTGATTCTTTTGACTAGGGGTCTCACAAAAGGACATCTCGAAGTATATTCTGCTTTATTGGGTTGGATGGGAGCTTTTCTAAAAAAGCTTCTTTTAAAGCTGAGCTTTTCCTTTCAATCCTGTATTTGGATGACCCCCTCTGCTCTCCTTGGGGTATCATGTCATCCTTGAAAATATGCTGCCTCTTCACAATAATCCTACGTGGCATAGTCATCCATGTTAACCTCTCTTTTTCTTCATCTTTTTCAAGTAGCCTGTGACTCTCTGGCTGATACCGTGTTCAATACTGTATGGACCCTGGGCTGCCGGCCTTTTATGAATAGTCAGCGGGCAGCTTGCATCTGTGCAGAAGAGGAGAAAGAAGAATTATGAGGGTGAGATTATCCTCCTGGTTTTGAGTGACACCACAGCTGTCAGACCCAGGGATGGTAGTGTGGCAGATCTGTATCATCCTTTCCTCCAACAGTTTGGATACCACCAAGCAGGAGAGAGGAAGCAATCCTATTCTTTGAGGAAAGTTGAGAAAAAGATGTAGAGAGACTGAAGGCTGATCTTCATACTAACAACTGGTCTCCTCAGACAAGATGCATTTGCCTGGAAATTCAGTATTGAACTAAGACTAAAAGCAAAACTACAAGCAAAACCTGTGATTCTGAGACCTGATCATTATAGTGGTAAATGAAATTTTGGGATGTCCTACCATTTGGAAGACAACAGCTTTCCTCTGGCCCATGTTTCATTTGCCAGTTAAGCACCTCGCATCATTTAATAAAGTGTACTTTTTAGAAAATTTGAAAAAAGATGAATGAATTCCATTGTCACTTTTGTTTCCATTTCACTTAGAACAGACCCCAACGTGGTAAGTTCTACCAATGATAACAACGATTTCCACTGGTGCTAAAGAAATAAAAATGGATGGACAGGGGCAAGGCTTACCTGAAGAAAGCCAATGGAGATGAAGATCAGCTGGAATTAGGGCTCTGAGGTTCAAGTCTTCCCTCCAGTGGCCAGCTCCTATTGGTATTCTTAGATACTAAGTGGAGTTAAAGTCATGCTAAGGTCTGAGATGCACTTGTAGGAGCTAGGGAAAGTCCCTACAACCTGCCTAGAGTTAGAGGAAAATGTCTGCTCCCTAATTGTAGCTTTCAGCATGAAATAGATCAGGAGCAGCTGAGGACCATTTAAAGCAAGCCAATAAAGACTCTGTGGACTGTTGCCTAAGCATGGGTATTTTATAAAGCTCCCCAGGTGATTCTGAAGCAGGGCTGGGGCTATTAAAATAGCACAGGAACTGGCCATCTAAGTCCTGGGGATCAAATCTAGTTGGCTTTTGTAGAGCCTTTCAAAGCATAGCCACACTCACATTTGTTTTCATCTGTGTTGCATTTGTCTCCAGCTGCTCTTGCCCTGTAAGAGCAGATCTGAATCATTGTAACAGAGACTACATGGCCCAGAGAGCATAAAACATTTACCATTTGGCTCTTTATAGAAAAAAATTGCCCCTTTGACCTAAATCATTTACTCCTTCCCTTCCTTTTGTGAATTTCACTGGTTCCAATGGTACCAATTGCTAATTGTCCCACATGTTCAGCTGTTAAAGAGAAAAAAGAAAGAAAAGAAATTGTTAATTTTAACCACTTTTAAAAGACAATAACATTTTTATGATCATATGCAAAGCCCTAACATTAATTGGTGTATGAAGAAATTGTTTCCAACAGTAGATAACATTGCTCTTTGTGGTTTATGGTATTTATTTCAATAAAATTTATTAAGCACCTGCAAAATAGAATATGGTATAATTTTAAACTCTTTTGTATTGTTTTAAACTACCTGAGTTTACAGCTGTACCATCCTGGTGTCTGATCTTCTCCGAAGCTAAGCAGGGTTGGGCTTGGTTAGTACTTTGCTGGGAGACCATCTGAGAATACCAGGTACTGTAGGCTTGGCAGAAGGACCCACTAGCCCACTTCCAAAACAACCAGCCATTGAAAACCCTATGAATAGCAGAGAAGCAATAACAATAGTGCTGGGCACAACAGTGTCTAGTAGTGTTTTGTCTGTTGTACATAGGGTCGCTATGAGTTAGACTTGACTCGAGGGCACCTAACAACAACAACCACAACCAAAATGACGGCAATACCAATTCATAGGGAATATAGGACTAGACTTTAATTTTGTCTATAGTTCAGTCTTTAAACCATTTAAATGGATCTTGATTAATTTATTATTAGTATTTATTAAGTGAAAATATTTCACTTAAGGCAATATAAAAATATTAAAAGAAAATATTATGCAAGAGAAAAACCAAATAGCATTTGTTATTACATATGGATTTATTGATAAACTTCCAAATCTTCTATAACTATTCTGTATTTGAGTTGAAGTTTCAGTGTATAATTACTATTTACCTATTTAAAGAGTCATTAAGGTATTTAAGTCATAATGGTAGTAACCATTTAATTTTTTTTTTTTAGGTTTCTAATTTGAAAAATTATAGCCAGCTTCTGGCTTTAGTGACCCTATTGCATCATACATGAGGTAATCATAGGAAAGGAGTGCAGGAGATGAACATGCTTCCTTCTGTGTGCACAGCTTAGCTCTCCATATTAGGAAGCTGAAGGCCCACCCAGGCCACACTGGTCAGCAGTGCCGTGACCTATTCGGCCCAGGGACCAGAATCAGTGAGTCAGTTCTGGGATTCTAACTCACAGTACATGGTTTACAGAAGTCAAATATTCTAAGGTTCTCTGGTATTCTTAGAGCGTGTGGTAGAGGGTGTGAGGAGGCAGTTCCAGAGAGGAAAGCAGACCAAAGCAGGACTAGTGCTGCCAGTCGATGCTGATAGGGCCACCTGTCAGCATCTGGCTCTGAAGAGCAGCTGAGTCCTCTCCTTCTGCTGCCTCACGACGCACTCGTTGATGGCAGCCCTGGGCACAGCGAGAATGCTCGTCCAGCACTCCACAGACAAGGACCCGGCAGTGAAGAAACACCTCCTGAAAAGACAGTGGCAATGATGCTTAGGAAAAGTAGGAGTAACTACCAGCTGCCACCATAGGTGACAACTAGAAGCCAGACACAGTACCAAATGTTCCACAAACATCCCACTTGATCCTGACACCAACAATCTGAGATAAGTTTCCACCTCCATTTTACAGATGAAACTGAGACTGAGGACACGGAAATTGTGCAATCCATGCATTTAGTAATGTGGCAAAGTTGGAATGGGAGTCACATGGGTGATTTAAAAACTCCTAACTCCTGCATTGGGCTCGGGCAGAAGAGACATTTGTGAAGCAACATCTCATAACATTAACACCTTCATTCTTCACATCAAGGGCTGGGAATAACCTTGGGTTCCATACACTTCTGTGTAAAATAATAAGTCCTTTCTATAAGAAGCTGCCTAAGCCTTACTGCCTAGTCCACAAGGGAGATCAGGATTAGCTGTCACTGTTAGCAGTTGTTCTGGAGTAATTATATAGCTGAAAAAGACACAAATACACTTAAAGAGGGTGTGGAAATGCATGTTGGCCTCTCGAGCTCCTTATGGTTTAAATATGGTTGAACAATCATAGCAACAACAACCAAACTTCCGGCTTGTCATACTATAGCCTTTTTGGTACAATCTCTTATAACCTTTATCCATGGGTAGATGTGTTTTTAAAAAATATGTAGCATATGCAATATGCACATAAATTGTTATGACAACAGTTTTTTCATAGCTACTTTTCCATGTTTATCATTTTACTAACTGCTTAATATTGCATTAAATTGATGTACTGTTCTGTTTGTTTAGGGGCTTTTTTTTCTCTCCCTTAAAGCTCTACAAACCTGTTCAACAAACATTTTTTGGCTTTGTTTTTGGGAAATTGCTAAAATTGGAATTTTTAGATAAAAAGAATATGATGATTTAATGGCTATTATTACATATCAGTAACTTTTGAGAAATGTATCATCTTATATTGCCATTATATACTTCTTATAACCTTGCAAGCATTGTAATTCATAATTTTCATACATTTAATATGTATAATGTCTTATAATTACATCTTTAGTAGTATTTTTCACTAAGTAAGTTTCTCACTAAGTAAGTTTTTCACTAAGTAAGTTTCTTAGGGAGTAACTGGTTCTATTGGGGAGCATTCACCTCAAATTGTTTTCATTCCTCTTTTGCCAAATGTAACTGAAAACTGCAATTTGATAGGGCTTATGATTTTAAACTTAGGCCCATGGCTTATAGTGTAACTTCCAGGTTCATCAAGGTTGTCCGGGGGAAAAGACACATGACTGATGCTATTCACTGAGGCCACATTTTAGACTTCACTATTAGTCTTTTCTGTGAATTTCCTGTCCATATCCTTTGCTATATAACTGACAACCACACTAGCTTTTCCACTTGCACCTGCCCACAAAGATTTCAAATTGTGGTCCTTTAGTATTCTCTTTGAACAAGCACAGTTATTTTATGGGTGGGGACAGATAATTTTGGCATACATGAAGATGTTAAGCTCTTGACCACTTATACATGTATTTCCCAGGGCTCATGAAGATCCTAACCATGGGATCTCAGAATAGCAACACACTGGGACGCCAAGAAACAAGGCCCAGGTCCAGGGTTAAGAGGAAGAGGTGTTCAGCTCACCTTGTGGTCTTTGCCCACAAACTTGAAGACAGGGACCTGGAAGTGCTTTGCTAGGTGATCTCGGGATGAGTACTGCTTCACTGAGTCATCAGAAACACAGCTGAAAGTGGGACAGATAGCATGTAAGACTTAATCATTTCCACAGAGGTGGAAAAATAATCCTGCCCAACACTTTTGGCCCAAGGAGAGGCAAAATAGGTGGAGTGGGCTGGGCTGTACTCCAGCTTTTTGAGAATGAAGGAAAAAATGAAATCCCCTCCCTGCAAAGGCATCTTCAGATACAACTGCCCCAACCGTTATTAGCTGAACCCACAACTAGCAAAGCACTTCTTCTAGCTGAGTGTTTTTAAGTACAAATGACCTTTGGCTGGTAAAGCTGTCTTTATTATTATTATTATTTGTGATATATGGCAGGAATTCTGACTTCATGTTTTATTGTTGGTTTGAAAAGGTTTTTCTTGAATTTAATAAACACTTCCTGAATACTTAGTAGACACAAACTACTAAAAGGGATACAAAGGAGAACATGGCACAATTTGTACATCAAAGAGCCACATACACATCTAAGTTTCTTAGGGAGTAACTGTTTCTATTGGGGAGCACATTTTAGATATTGATGAACATTTTCTCCTGAAAGGCCAAGGATAACCCTTGTATTATTTGTTCCATGCTAAATTCTAATGGAACATTCCCCCCCTCTCCGGGCATAATTGCCTTCTTATGAGTACCTAGATTAGCTCAGTTGGTAGAGCGCTGCTCTGCAATCTCTGAGGTCCCGAGTTCAATTCCCAGCACTGCAAAATGGGAGAAGGACGTGGCAACCCACTCCCAAGGCAATCCTGAAACAGTCAGCCATTGAAAACCCTTTGAAGGTCACTATGAGTCAGACTCGACTCGATGGCATCTAACAACAACGAGTACCTAATAATTTTCCTACTGGGCCAGGGAAAAAAATGGGGGTCAGATATGAAAGACTCTGAAAGAGAGTTCTTGCTCCACATGCTGATGAACCACTTTCTAGTTCATGGCTCACTGTTGTTTCTGTGCTGTTGAAAAACCCAATGAAGTTGTTTATAATATTTATATCATTTTTATTTCCCTAGCCTGCAGCCATACCACTGTGGCATCAGATCCCATCAGATCTCAGAAGCTAAGCAGGGTCGGGCCTGGTTAGTACCTGGATGGGAGACAACCTGGGAACACCAGGTGCTGTAGGTGTGGGAGAAGGACCTGGCAACCCCCTCCCAAAAAAACAATCAGCCACTGAAAACCCTATGAATAGCAGAGAAGCACGACAACAGTGTTTCATCTGTTAGGGGGTTTAGCTCAGTTGGTAGAGTGCTGCTCTGCACTCTCTGAGGACCTGGGTTTGATCCCCAGCACTACAAAAACAGGAGAAGGAAATAGTAATTCACTCCCGAAGCCATCCCCAAACAATCAGCCATTGAAAACTCTATGAGGGTCACTATGAGTCACACTGGATAGCACCTAATAACAATCAATCTGATTATGTTTTATAATAAATATCACTTGCACATCTAATCTATGCAAGACTCTGCTGAGTGCTGCAGAGAGAATAAAGATGAATAATGTTGGGGCTGGGGGTGCAACTCTGTGATAGAGTGCTTACTTAGCATGCACTAGGCTCTTGGCTCCATCTCCAGCACTACAAAGAGAAAATAAAAAGATGAGTAATATGGTTTGGAGTCAGGAGTTTATAATCTAGTATCTATGATAATAATAGTAACACTTGATACTAAAATAGTGTTTTTTATCTAAACGCCTCAGTGTTTTCAATTTATATTTATGTAAAAATACTATTTTTAAGAGAAAATGAGGCAGAAAGGGTTATGAACAAGGTAATACATTACAGACTAGAATCCAGGATAAATTTTGGGTCTTGGCTTGGTGTTTGCTGTAATTAGACAATGCTAGCTCTGACAACTCCAAGTTCATGTGCTAAAAGAAAGTAATAGTTGCAGAAGACAATCCAAAATAATTATTTATCAAAATGTTCAATACTTTATTTTAGAATCCAATCTTTTTTTCCTGAAGATTTGCTTTCTAATGATATTTTGCTTTGGCTAGTATTAAATTATTTTGCATTCTTAGGGTATGTACCAACTAAAATTGTTGTTGTTATTGTGTGCTGTTGAGTTGGGTCTGACTCATAGTGACCCTCATAGGGTTTTCAATGGCTGATTATTTCAGGATTGCTTCAGGAGTGGATTGCCATGTCCTCCAGTAACTAAAACTAGAAGGAAAGTAAATCAAATCTGTTCAATATCAGGTGGTCATGACCCTGATTTACATTTAAGCTGAGGACAATGGATAATTTTTTAAAAATGAATAATCAAATAATTAAAAAAAAAGTTCATTACATTTATTTCAGGTTTGTGTACTAGCTCCAAATTATTATTATAAATATTCATTTAGTATTTTTCTTGGCAAATATTGAATGGTCTTCGCTCTCTGCTAAGCATTGAGGAAGAGGAAAAAGGGAGAAGAGCTTGTAGCTCACCACAGCCTGGCATCAGGGAAGGCTTCAAGGAGGAAGAAAACTCTGCTGAAACTTGAAGAAAGAATCAGACAGGAGAAAAGGTAGGGATAAAGATTTCAGGCAGAAGAAACAGCAGGTGCCATGTTGGAAGGCTGTAAGGAACTCCAGTTTGGGAATTGCCAGTAAGACCCACTGGCAGGAGCAGAAATTGGAGGCCAAGGTCAGAGAGTGAAGCCAGTGAGTCACACTGAGTCTGGTTATCTCCTGTACATCATTGTCAAGTGTGATGGATGGCGCTGTTCAGCTGCTTACAAAATAGGCTCAAACCGCTGTGCTTTGCCATTCTTGCCTACACTTTTTTCTTTTGCAGCAAATATATCTATATCTATACATATATTTTTTCTTTCTTTTGTATGTGCCAAGGGCTAGAAAATCAAACAGTACAGCTTCTTAGAATTGTCTAAAACAATAGGGAATTGTCCTCCATTGAGAGATTGAATAACATAAGAAAATTTCATAAGCATTATTAAGATTGCAGATTACTCATTCTCAGTAAATGAATTATGATAATATGTTTATTTAAAAATATATAAATAGGAGGGGCAGGAGAAAATATTTTGAGAGAAATGTTCATTATATTGATTACAGTGATGGTTTCATGGTATATACGGCAGAACTTGCCAAAGTTTTCTCCTTCCTTCCTTCCTCCTTTCCTTCCTTCTTTCCTTCTTTCTCCTCTTTCTCTCTCTTTCTCTTCCTTTCTTTCTGTACTTGGAGGTATACTTGGAGGTGTACTGATCCCAGGGCCTCACACATGCTAGGCAAGTGCTCTCCTACTGAGCTGCATAGCCAGCATTCCCCCCTACACATACTTTTTAATTTTTTTATTTTGAGACAGGGTCTCACTACCTCATGCAGGGATCCTCTGGCCTCAAACATGTGATCCTCCTGCCTCAGCCTCCTGAGTTGCTAGGATTACAGATGTGTGCCATTGTATGCATCTTAAACTATATAACTTAAATATGCCCAGTTATTGTATGTGATGAGTATTCCATTAAAGCAGTACAAATAATTAAAGAGATGCTGGGTGTAGTGGCACATGGCTGTAATCCCAGCGACTCAGGAGGCCAAGGCAGAAGGACCACAAGTTTGAGGCCAGACACAGCCTGTGTAACTTAGCAAACCCTGACACAAAACCAAAAACATAAAATAGGCTGAGGGTGCAGCCCATTGGTAGAACACTTGCAAAGTATGTGCAAGGCCCCAGGGTTCAACCCCCAAGAACTGCAAAAAAATTTTTTTTAATTAAAAAAATATATAAGAGGAATAAGAATCTACCCCCTCAAAAGTAAGCCTGTTTCCTAATCACCATTAATGATATGATTCAGAAAAGATATTTTAAAAATGATGCTTCTACATTTTATTTTAAAACTTTCTGAGGATCATGTCAGGATGTCAGATCCCCTGCATTACAGCTCCCCATTACTGGCCACCCAAAGCCATTCAGAATGGTGAACTTTTCCTACTGTGAAAATGAGCTGAGAAGGCTGCAGAAATCTGAGACAGGAAACAGCTATATTTACCAGCCAAAGGTAGGAAGGAACCAGTAAAAAGTTTTAACAGAAATGTGACTAGGTCATCTTTTCCTTTTGAATGGATTCCCTGGGGACTCTGGAGTCCAGGTTTAAGAGGTGGGTTTAGAAGGCAGTGCCAGGAAGTGGTTTCCAGGGCTGGAGTTAAGAGAAGAGTAGAAGAATAGAGAGGATGGGCACTGCTAGTTTTCAAAAGCTTCTCCATTGATCCTTGTGTATATCAAGGGTAGAAAAAAATCACTGTGCAAGGGACAGACAGCCACAGGGGAAAGTTGCTGTGATGAGAGACAAGAAGAAACAGATGCAAACCAGAGCGTACCAAGAGCTCACAGGCTAGCAAGGAAGGGAAGCACCAGAGGCACGTTGTGTCTGCTTACCAGACCACTGCCCCATGTATAAAGCTGCAGCTCCTGATCTTACCTGAGACGTGTCTCACCTGACATTTAAAACGAAGAATCTCATAAGGTCCTACTGTGAGTTTGGGGTTTCTGTGTAATTTTCCAGGAAAAGTAGACATCGGCTGTGAGCACTGTTAGGTATTGGATGATACCACAGGCTACCTACAGATCACAGTCCAAGGATCCCTAAGAGATATCCTGGAACTCAATCCAAGGAGCCCTCAGAGATATCCTGGAAATCTACAGTATATTTTCTCCTAGAAGTCACCAAGTATTTCATCTCCTTTTCTACCAAACTTCTTATAAGAGGAATCTACACTTGGTGCCTTATTTCCCCTTTCACCGGCTGCAAGCCACCAAACAAGTCTTAGCCCCACGTTTTTTTTTTTTGTTTTTTTTGTTTTTTTTTGTGGTACTGGGGGTTGATCCCGGGGCCTCACACCGGCATGCTTTGCAAGTGCTGGACCACTGAGCTGCACCCCCCAGCCCTTTTATTTATTTATTTTTTCCTTACTTCCTGAGACAGGGTCTCACTAAGTTACATAGACTTCCTCTAGTCTAGAACTTGCAATCCTCCTGGCTCCACCTCCCAAGCTGCTGGGATTACAGATGTGCGCCACCACGCCCAGCTTTAGCCCCACTTTTCAGCACATCCTGCCCTGAGCAGATCCTACCTTTCAAGAAAAAATGGCACGATTCTCTGTCCTTTGCCTCTACTCCTGACATTACTCCTGAGCCTAACTGATATACATTTCCAAATGCCCACTGAGCTTCTCTTCCCGGATATTCTACAGGTATTTCAAGTATCAAAGTAGTCATTATATTATTTTGTGTGCTGTAATTCAATATTTTACCTCAAATCTGCTTTTTACACATGCCTTTTCATCTGCTTTAATGGCATTTGTCAGTCTAGGGAGCCAGACACCTTGGAGTCATTTTTGACTCCTCTCTCTCAACTGTCTTGATCTCCAACACATGGATAAATGGCTTCTGAACTAGTAAAGAGTGCTAAGAGTCAGGTGATTTAAGGACTTAGTAAGCATGCCCCTGGCCTGCCTCGGTATGCCTGTGGCATCTGATCCCGCCAGATCTCGGAAGTTAGGGAGGGTCAGACCTGATTAATGCTTGGATGGGAGAGCGCTTGGGAACACCAGGTGCTGTAGGCTTGGGAGACGGACCTGGCAGCCCACTCCCAAAAATCTATCCACCATTAAAAACCTTATGAATAGCAGAGAGCACTAACAACAGTGTTTCGCCTGTTGTACACATGGCTGCTGTGAGTTGGACACCGACTCGATGGTACCTAACAACAAGAAAAAGCATTCCCCTGAACTAACAGGCTATACATGTACATATACATGTACAAGCGCTCTCCCATCCAAGCATTAAGCAGCCCAGGGACTAGTGAAACGGTCCAAGCAGCATAGTTACCCGTCTCGTATAAGGTAATATTTGAGGATCTCGTCGATTTTGGAGGTGGGCGTGGCAAAGCAGCTCTCCACCAAGCTCTGCAGGCCGCTCACGTGCACCAGGGGCTCAATGCCAAAGTAGAGGGAGTCACGAAGCTTGAGGGTGGGCAAGGTTTCGCGGTAAGGCTCCTCAAACTCATTGTCCTTGAAGATCTCCAGTGTGAACGCGAAGATGCCATGATTTCGGCTCACGATTTCCAGCGGGGGATTTCGAAGGTTGGGAATGTACCCTTCAGAAATGGTGTACAGGCGCGGAAACTCACAGGTCACAGGGATGAGCAGTTTGCTGGTCCGTATGATGATATCCCCGCTGCTTCCTGGGGTCTGCTTCGGTAGACCTGTCACAAGGTTACTGGCCACGATTTTGTCATTCACCACCTGCACCCAGCAGGGCAAGCAGAAATTTTATGTTTATTTCCAGACTCTCCCATTTCTCATCTTAACTTTTACCAGATATGTGATACATGAAACCACATTACAGATTTAGTTGCCTGATCCCAAAGGGTTTTTTATTTTGTTGTGTTTTTTTGCTTGCTTTTTGTTATTGAGACACGGTTTCCTTGTGTTGCCCAGGATAGCCTTAAAGCTTTGGACTCAAGTGATTCTCCCACCTCTGCCGCTTGAGTAGCTGTAACTGGAGGCACTGAATCTGTTTTCTTCCCCACCTCTGTTTAGCAAGAAGTCCTGACTGTTAACAGTTTTACATACTACTTCTTGGTTAACCCACACATTCCTTTGGAGCATTACTCATAAAACCTGATCTATGCAGAATCAGCAAATTCCAAGCTCTGGTATTTTAGAAGAGGACAACATCCACGTGTTATTTTTTCAGGAGTCCTAGGCCTGGGGATCAGCTTGCACTGGACTGACTCATCCGTACTCCAAACTCAGTGCTGACATCAATGGAGATGATTTTCAGCTTTTTATCTCCAGCCCCGTCTGCTCTCCTTGCACCAGAGAGTGGTGCCAGACTATTCAGGGGCACTCCCTTTGGGTAGTCCACAGAAACAATCCTGAGGCTTGCCAAAAGTGGAACCTGATCCTTAATATCTCCCCCCAAGTCTGATTAACTCTCTGGCTTTCATGTCCTAGGATTCATAAATAAATGTTAATTCAGGCAAATCATCACCAAGGCCTGTGCAGTGACCTGTACCTTTCTCACTGTCAGATTATAGTTTTCTTCCCCGTAGTCCCTGCCTAACCCCATTTCCATGGGATCAAACTTGGACGTCTCTACCCAGCATTCAGGGCAGGTCTTTGGACCCAATCTACTTTCCAGTTTCATTTTCCAGGGTGAATGTCCCGCCAGGCAGGATGCGCTGCCTATTCGCCTCAGCACAGGCCTGAATAGTCCTCTGTCTGAGACTCTGCTCCTGTGTTCTCCATCTAAACAGCTCTTTCTTCTCCTCTCCACTCTGTAAACCACACACACACCTCCACCCTAATCCAAGCCCCCCTTGTTCCTTTACCACACTCCCAGAGGCCCTGTCATCTCTCTCACTGCCCACCCCTTATTTATGTTTTATGTGCTGTACTCTCAGTACTGTGAGCTCCTAACAGGCAGGAATCTTATTCCACATGCCCCTCTGACTCTCCAGCACAGGGCTCTGTGCAGATTTTGGGGTAAAAGGATAAACCTCTTCCCTCAACCTGGTTCAATACTCGAACTCATTCACCATATCACAAATTAACCATTACCTCATTTAGTCTCTTTCTTCAAATAAAGTAACTGATCAGAGGGGATGGAGCCAGCCTTCTGGCACTACTGGGGCTGATGCATGCAAAAAATAATCTGAGCAATAGACGACTCAGGGCTGTTTGAGAACAAGAATAACAGAATTCTTAATTACACATCCTCACAGTGCCAGGACTATGGCAGGTGTTTAATAACACGTTTGTTAAATGAATGACATAAGATGTTTTGAACTCAATTATTTTATGTGGACATATCTCATCCATAACACAAGCCACACCACATACCACCGTCAACCACCTCCCAAAAGGTGGCTTTTGGTCTTTCTCCTGATGCCCATAATAGGAACTTACATTAACCACTGTGCCGCATGTCTTGAGGGAGAAGAGGATGTTGACATGGGTGCCATTGGACACTCCTCGGCAGGAGGTGTTTGTCAGGAAGAGCTCCAGGCCACCAACCAGCTCCCTGGGGATGCTCACTTCAATGGCACTCGACTTACACAACACAGGTACTGCGAGAAAGGGAGCTACTGTTAGAACGGGAAACCTGGATTGGGAGTAGAATAAGGACGGCTCCTGGGGGAAATAATTTCTCCCTCATGCAATTTACAGCTTTTGTTTTATCTTCCAGGAAATAGATGGGGCTCAAAACAAGTTGGCAAATAAAACCAGGATTCCTAACTCCCAGGATTATGGTAAAAAAATATGCCTCACACACACTGTTCCTTGAATTGGGAAATGTGTTCAACTTTCATTTCAACAAATATTCATTCTAAGTGTGGCTACTGTAACTCTATGAAATAAAACACCTATAGGATTAACTTTTAGTGCCAACATAATTTATGGGTAATACAGAAAAATCACTGCTTTGATATAGGCTTACATAACACAATAGTACTGCTTTGATTTTACCATTAATTATTGCCCCCATAAAACAGCAGTAATAAACACAATGTTAATGTACTTGAAGAAAACTTCCAAATCACCCTTGCACTGCTCAGTAAACTGTAAACTCTGACTATAAATTCCACTTTAACTTAATATAAAAATGCTTTTCCTCAGCATTCTCATGTTCACTTCTCCAGACTCTACAGAGCACTTACAGGTACTGTCAGAGTCTAATATGTGAGGATATATCATAACAATGAAATATATAAGCCAGGCACCGTGATGGATGCCTGTAATTCCTGCAACTCAAGAGGATCACTAGTTCAAGGTTAGAGGCAGCTGCACAACTTAGCAAGATTCTGTCACAAAATAAAAAAGGGGCTGCCACTGAAGCTCAGTGGTACAGCATTTTCCTAGCATGCACAAGGATCTAGGTTCAATCTCTCATACTGAAGAAAAAGTTCAATCTCTCATACTGAAGAAAAAATTAAAATAAACAATGGCATATACAAAGAAATAATAGTTACTCATTAAATATTTGTTGGATGAGGTAATTAATATTTTAGACATTAAGAAAGAGATTTCCAGAAAATAGTTCTCTCTGTTGATGAGAGAAGAATCTGTTCCCTAGGCTTCAACTTAGTTTTAACTCCATTATCTTTTAGAAAAGACAACTACATCAACTTTGCTTTTCTTTTCTTTTCTCTAGTTTTTTCTTTTCTTTTCCTTTCCTAACTTTCCCTTCTTCTTCATTCCTTCCTTTCTTTCCTTTTTTTTTTATTTTTTTTATTTTAAGACAAGATCTTGCTAAATTGTGCAGGCTGCCTCAGGCCTGAAACTCATGATCCTCCTGCCTCAGCTGCCTGAGTTGGACCATAGACATGTGCCATGGCTCCCAGGATGGATTAATATCTTATACTTCCAAACTGAGTACTAGTTGTACTATTTGCCATAGAAATTAGAGAAAAATCAATAGTAAACAAGGCCAAGCATGGGGGTGCCTGCCTGTAATCCCAGCAACTAGGGAGGCAGAGGCAGGAAGATAGTAAGGCAGGAAGCCAGAGGTAGCCTATATAATTTGGCAAGACCTGTCTCAAGATAAAAAAATAAAAAAGGGGCTGCGGTGCAGTTCAGTGGGAGAGCACTTGCAAAGTATGTGCAAGGCCCTGGGTTCAACCCCATAGTATCGCAGCAAAAAAATAAAAATTAAAAAATTAAAAAGCAAAGTTAGCTTTTTGAAAATCTTTTGGAGATTTCTTTTGAATGATTCCTGAATGATGACTCAGGGACACAAACTGTTTGAGGAGCCAGTTCTGAAAGATGAGAATCTGACATACTTGGGGGAGGAAGACAAGGGGGCTCAGGGGAGAAGGAAGTATAAATAAGAGTAGAAGTCAAGCCATCCATGTTCTACCTTGGCAAGTGTGGTTATCTTCCGACAGCACCAAGCCCCGGGGACAGTCGCACTGGTAACCCTTCTCGGACCCCAGGCAAGAATGGCTGCAGCCCCCATTGTTCTTGTGACATCCTTCAATGTCTGCATTGGGAAGCAACAGAAAAGGGAATCATCTTACAACCCTTGCCCCCAGAACTCTGGCACTTAGCATAGGGATTATACCTGACTCATGGCAGTATCCCTGGGGTCTAACCCCGTGACTGAAACAGATAGCCAAGTCCATGAAAAATGATTTTGAAATGTGATGGCTACAAAGAGCAATCTTCCATCAGTCATCACTCTACCCACTTACACTGGTCAGGCGTCTTGTGGAATGTCTTTCAGTTTGGTTTCATCTGATATTTTTCTCATGGTTAGACTGGTGTCATGGGTTTTTAGGAGCAAAAGTTCCAAAAGTCATTTCTTTATTGCTGTAACATTTAATACACTTAATTTCAAATTCTCTGTTGTTGTTATTGTTGTTAGGTGCCGTTGAGTCGGTATCCGACTCATAGCGACCCTCTGTACAACAGGGGAAACACTATTGTCAGTGCTTCTCTGCTGTTCATAGGGTTTTCAATGGCAGACTGATTTTTGGGAGGTGGTTGCCAGGTCCTTCTCCCAAGCCTACAGCTTTTGGTGTTCCCAGGCGGTCTCCCATCCAGGTACTAACCAGGACTGACCCTGCTTAGCTTCCAAGATCTGACGGGATCGGATGCCACAGGGCTACAGCAGCAGGCTCAAATTCTCTAGAGTGCTATTATTGAAAAGGGACTGATGGAGTATAAATTCAACTGGACCAGCTACATGGGTCAGAGTTGCTACAAGTTGGTGGGATGCTCAGGAAAAGATATAAATTGATTTCCAAGTGTAGATATAACTCTATCAGTTCAATGATAGTTTTTTAAAAATTAGTTATTTGGAACATCATAAATTGACTTGGGATATATCAATTTTTGTGAAACATAGAGAATAAATTTGCAATGAGTTAATCATTGCAAAACTTAAAAGACATTAGGTATCACCTATTTATAAATCTACATATTTTAAAAGGATATAAGCACAGCTTATGGACTTTTGAAATAGATGAAATTACATATAATGATGTGGAAAAAACATAAAATATGCTATCTGTGAAAATCAACATTACTAGAAATTTTTTTCTAGATACTTTTTTCCCCCCATGGTATTGGACATCAAACCCAAGGCATCATACATGTGCGGCAAGTGCTCTACCACTGAACTATAGCCTGGAGCCCAAAATGGGTTAAGTCATTTTATTTCTTTTAGTTGTAATTTCAGTATTTGTAAAATGAAGGGGTCACTGTAAGTGCTCACATAGGATACTTCAGGTCTAAAAATGCAAATCACAAAATAAACAGAAAATCTAAATTGCTTTAAAGGAT
This sequence comes from Pedetes capensis, assembly GCA_007922755.1. Taxonomy (NCBI): domain Eukaryota; kingdom Metazoa; phylum Chordata; class Mammalia; order Rodentia; family Pedetidae; genus Pedetes; species Pedetes capensis. The sequence continues at coordinate 30,006 of VMDO01005241.1, forward strand.
TTAAGTCTTCCAGGAAGATTTACCAAGATGTTTAGAACAGATGTATCTGGCAATGGGGATTGTGGGTCATTTAAATTATCTTCCTTTTACTCCTCTGTAGTTTTCCTCTACTCTTATAATAAAATAAGACAAAAATTAATGAACAAATTTAAAGGATTGATTAAAAAAAAACATAATTATTTAATAACTTCACTAAAGAAACAAATATGTTTAAACTATCAATAAAATTTAAGGGTTGCAAATAGGAATATTACTCCTAAAGTATAACATATATAATTTTTATTTCTTGCTAAAATATTTTTCAGCTATGATTATTAGGTTTTAAGATTATATGAGGATTAACTATAATAGTTCCAATAAAGTACTCATGAATAATTACAAATGTTCCTCATGGAACATTTCATTAATACCCAAATATGCAAAAATTATTGCATAAAATAATCGAGATTTATGCAGGATTCAGGATATTACCCTTTTCAATAAAATTTAAAATATATTTAATTTTGTTATAAGGGATAGTAGTTTAATATTCTAGTTGATGTTCCCTGAGTTAATAATGCAAACTTTGTTGCATGGAACAAAATTGTGGGCACTAGCCATGTTTTCCCTTATAGTATAGTATTTTATTACTTTGAATATAACAAAAATAAAGTGAATTCTTATAAGCAGTACTATAGCTCTATTAACCCACAAATTCAATTATTCTGTAGGACAAATCATAAGTTCTTTGTAAATAATAACAAGCCATTTATCTGTCCATGTCATCACTCTGCTAAGTGTTATGAGAATTCATATTTCCAAAGATAAATGTGCCTTAGAGAAGTGACATTTTCTTAGTTAAATATAATAATAATAATAGATTATTGAAACATCACATGGCATCCAAAAATATTTACAATTATTATGTCAATTAAAAAAGTAAATATAAAAAATAATAATAGCATACAATTTGGATGTCAATTATTTAATGTACATCAGGAATTCTATTTTTGTTACTTAGTCATATAAAATATACACAGCATCTCTGCTATTAAAAGTGGATTATTTTATGTTGTTGTTGTTAGGTGCTATAGAGTCTAGTCCAACTCATACTGACCCTGTGTAAAACAGAATGAAACACTCCCTGATTCTGTGCCAGGCACACAATTTGTTTTATGTCTAAGCCCACTGTTGTAGCCACTGTGTCAATCCATCTAGTTGAGGGTCTTCATTTTTTTTCATTAACCCACCACTCTCCCAAACATGTTGTTCTTCTCCAGGGATTGGTCCCTCCTGAAAGCTTATTCAAAATACATAAGACACAGTCTAGCCATCCTTGCTTCCTAGGAGCACTCTGTTTGCACTTCTTCCAAGACAGATCTGACTAGGACTGAATCAACAACATAAACAACCTCAATGATGATGAACTCCTTCTGTCATTTTTTTTTTTTTTTGCAGTTACTTTCCTCTAACAGTAAGGCAGTTTACCAAATGTCAAAGAACAGACCAGAAGCTTTCTTTGGACTCTGAATTTGAGTTCCTCCTCACCCAGTCTCACCTTCACAAGTCTTGCCATCACTCCTTAGCACACGACCAACCCCGCACTCACAGCGATGGGAGTTTTTGAGGTTTATACAGATCTCACTGCAGCCACCATTGTTCTGCTCACACTCATTTTCATCTGTAGAAGAGAAACCACATCATTGCCATGCTGAGAAACTCAATCTTGTCCCAAGTCCATAGGCAGAATCCCTATCTTTTCTCAGGTGCTGTTGCTAACCTTGCACAACCCCACTCACCTGCTGTGATCTAAGGTCATCACCTGGTCCCCCAAACCAAATCATTTGTTCATCTGTCTTCTGCTGAGTGGAAGGTATATAATTGCTTGTCAATTGCCTCCTTTTAAGGGCAGAACTACATGGAAATGCCTTTTGTATCATGGATTGTTCTTGTTGTTGTTAGGTGCCATGGAGTTGGATCTTACTCATAGTGACCCTATATACAAAAGAACAAAACACTCCCAACACACTGTGCCATACATGAGATCATGTGCATAAAAAGATCATGTCCAGGATACACTTATTTTTTGTATTGGTGAATCTCAGTTTCTCCAATGAGTTCCTGAAATGTTGTTAAATAATGACAAGACTATAAATCAAATTATGTTTTAAATCATAAAAGGAGCCAGGCCCAGTGGTGCACGCCTGCAATCCCAGTGACTCAGGAGTCGGAGGTAAGAGGATCATAAGTACAAGGCCAGAGGTAGCCTGTGTAACATAGTGAGACCCTGTCACAAGATAAAAAATAAAAACTGGACTGAGGGTGCAGCCCAATGGTAGAGCACTTGTTAAGTATGTGTGAGGCTCTGGATTCAGCCCCCAGAATAAAAAAAAAAAATCATAAAAGGAGCTTATAAACCAGAAAGAAATATCTGGTAAAATACTTTGTGAGATAGTCTTCTATTATAACATGATCAACTGCCCTCAAAATCTATTTTTAAAAATTGGAATACTCTCACATTATATTTAAGCAATGATATTTAACCTTGTTAGCACCCAATGAAAGGCGAGGACTAGTGCTATAAAAAATGCAGTTGGCAACAAATGTCTACCTCTTTCCTTCTACAAAGTAAGGGACTCTCGGGAGCTAAATTTGTTATTGCCCCTGGATACAGGACCTGGGTTTAAATACCCAGAGAATGTGGATAAGCCGAGGACCTGGGCTTAAATACCCACAAAGTGATGAAGAGATGAGCTGAAACTGAAACTCCATCTAAGTCCAGGATCCCAGATGATGTATCTGTTTGCAGTGGTTTAGATGTGGTCTCAGTGAACCCAAAGGTTCGTGTGTTGGAAGCTTGGTACCCGGTGTGGTAATGTTATGAAATGACAGGACCTTTAAGAGGCAGGGCCTAGTGGAGTGGTTAGGTCATCAGGAGCTAGCTTGGGTAGGGATCCCAGTTGCTCTTTGGCTTCCTGTCTTGCCATGTGATCTCTCTTTCATGCATATGATCCTGGCATGATATCATCTGCCAGGAGGCTTTCCCCAGAGTTGAGCAGAGGTTCGCACTGTGCCTTGAACCTCCAGAACTGTGAACTAAATAAATCTCTTTTCTTTATAAGCTATCAAACTTCATTATAGTATTTTATTATAGTAACAAAACACACTAGTACACCTCTCAATGAAATCCCAATTAGGTGAACTGTGTCAAGTGATGCAAGGAAACAATAGGAGGCTCTCTGCATGAGGCTCTGGGGGAGAGAAAAGCCTTCACAAACAATGGAAACTCCAAGCCAGGGCTCTGCCAAGTTTGAAGTATGGGTTTATATTTCCCACATAGGGTGGGGATCTTAAACTTGAGAAACTGATGTACAATCAGGCCTGGACTGGTACAGCTTCTGTAATGCCTGGTAGAAGCATTCTGTAGTAAAACTTCCTCAAAGCAGATGATAAGAGAGAAGAGCCACAGAACAATACTGACAGCAGAAGATGGTTTGCCATAAAACATTACAAAAGACCCATAGTGAGAGAGGATAGGCAAGATAACAGGAGGCTTTGAACTGGAGGTAATAGAATAAACTGGAAATCTATAATATATGTACTTTTTAAAAATACCAGACAGATAAAAGAAACTAAAATAAGCATGTGAAAAGACAGAGCAGAATTGAAACATACAGAATTTATAGAAGAGAAAAATGTGGTTCATAAAATTAGGATCTAAATTAGCCCCTTCTATTCTTCCTTTACTACACTGCTCACCAGAGGATGGTTAGAGGCCACTAACCTTCCTGGGGGTGGGCATGGCCATACCTGTGCTTGGGCTGCATATAGGTCTCCATTCCAAGCCTGGACTGCTAACTTTGGAACTGAACTTTTTAAATGTGAGGGGACATGACCTTCTACTTATTTGTTGCTGTTGTTGTTGTTGTTGTTGTTAGGTGCCATTGAGTTGGTATCCAACTCATAGCAACCCTCAGAGGGTTTTCAATGGCTGACTGTTTTGGGATTGCCTTGGGAGTGGATTGCCAGGTCCTTCTCTCATTTTTGCAGTGCTGGGAATTGAACTCAGGACCTCAGAGACTGCAGCGCAGAGCTCTACCAACTGAGTTAAATCCCAGCCCTGTTGCTGTTGTTAGGTGCCATCAAGTCGGATCTGACTCAAAGCAACGCTCAGAGGGTTTTCAGTGGCTGATTGTTTCGAGACTGCTTCTGGAGTGGATTGCCACATCTTTCTCCTGTTTTTTTGTGGTGCTGGGGATTGAACACAGGGCCTCAGAGAATGTGGAGTGGCACTCTACCAACTGAGCTAAATCCCAGCTCCTGTACTTATTTAGACTGTTGTTATTTGAGGTTATTATTTACAGCCAGTTTAGACATTCTTTGTTGTTATTGTTAGGTGCCATCGAGTTGTGTACGACTCATAGCGACCCTCATAGAGTTTTCAATGGCTGATTGTTTCAGGATTGCCTTGGGAGTGGATTGCCACATCCTTCTCCCATTTTTGCAGTGCTGAGAATTGAATTCGGGGCCTCAGAGACTGCAAAGCGGTGCTCTACCAACTGAGCTAAATCCCAGCCCATTTAGACATTCTTGTTGCTGTTGTTGTTGTTAGGTGCCGTCGAGTCGGTATCTGACTCATAGCGACCCTCATAGGGTTTTCAATGGCTGAGTGCTTCGGGATTGCCTTGGGAGTGGATTGCCAGGCCCTTCTCCCATTTTTGCAGTGCTGGGAATTGAACTCCCGACCCCAGAGACTGCAGCGCAGCGCTCTACCAACTGAGCTAAATCCCAGCCCTTAGACATTCTAAGCACCAGCAATTCCATTCTTATAGTTACGTAGAGAAAATCTTAGGCATGGAGTAAGTTATCATTTATATGTTAATTTTCAGAACACACAAAAAATACTGCATAGTGTTATTGGTACAAACATAAAGGATATATGCATAAAATAAGGATCAGAAGACCACACTCTGACCTCCGGAGGGTGGGAGAGGCAATGGGCTACAGTGTGATGACCAAGACTTGTATCTGCAAAATTCTATTTAAATCTTTTAAAAAGGAAGCAAAACTTAACTAGAGTTAAATCTGTGTGTGTGTGTGTGTATGTGTGTGTCTATTTTATTTTCTTATACTCTTCTCACTGCCTGAAAAAAATTTATAATTTAAATAGGTAATTGAAATTGTTATATTTAAACAAAAGCTAAATAAAAACTAAAATTGACATATGCCCATGAACACAAAATCTGTCTATAATTTCTGAGGCTCCATGATCTCTCTGAAGCCCATAAACTCTAGGTGGGAACTTAGAGATTTGATAAGCAAAGATGTCCAATGTATATTGTCAAGGAATAGACATGGTGATGCATGCCTGTAATCCCAGCACTGGGGAGGCTGAGGCAAGAGGATTACAAGTTTGAGACCAGCATGGGTTACATTGTGAGTTCAAGGCTAGGCGGGGGTACATAGTGAAAGCCTGTCTCAAAAAAACAAAACAAAGCAAAACAAAACAAAAAACATACATTATCAAGGAAAAGATGTGCATGGTATGCTACCTTTGATCTAAAAAGAAGAGGTCAATAAATAAACATATATTTGTGTTTTTATATCTGCTTGAAGAAATTCTGGAAGCACACATAAGAAAATAATATAAGTTCTGAAACACTTTGAAATGAATTTATAGCACATCTCAATTTGGATGCCAAATTTTCATCAGTAACATTTGATCTGTATTTACACTTAGTAAATAGAGACATTTAGTTACTCAAATTGTCTGACATTTTTGATTTTCCAGTGACTGCATCAAGAATCAGTTTTTAAAATAAGATAAAATTAAAATTCAGGTCCTCAGGCACCCTAGCCACATTTCAACTGCTCCATAGAAACATGGGGCTAGTGGCTACTACAGCATGATTCTAAACTGTCCCTAATCACAATATAAATTTGGCTTGAGCTTGAACTAAAAGGCAAACACCACTGCAAGGGCTCTAAGACACAGATGGGGGCAATGATGGAATGCCAAGGCAGGAAGAGATTTTTATTTGTTCCTTTATCATAATAGCCTATTTCCACCCCATGAGTAGTTTCTTACCAAAGCATGTCTGCCCGTCAGGGCCTAGCACGGTTCCTGACGAACATGTACACTTGCTGGTGTCCAAGCAGCTGCCATGGCAGTCCTCATCACAGATGTCATAAAAGTCTACAGAAGAATAAAGCTCATCTTTCATGAGAGGTAAGGACCAGAGAAGATATTTACTCTTGAGAGTCTTATGAGTACCACTAAGGGGCGCAAGTTTCCAGCCACCATCATGAAAATTTTCAAGGTTCAAGGTTTACAAAACCCACAGGAAAGAGATAAACTGCCCAAGGGCATCTTCTGTCATTTAGATCAATGATTCCCCAATTCAGATCCACAGGCCCACTGTGGGTGGCCACAGTGTTTCTGCAAATCCAAAACATTGCCATATAGGAGCTTTAGACTAAGTGTCATGTCCCACTTGTTTATGGACTCTGAAAAATGTATGCAAGAGCTAGGAGTATCCAAGGGCTCAGTGGTAAAGCACATTTCTAGCATGTGTGAAGCCCTGGGTTCAATCTTTAGCAGCATGAATTAAAAAAAAACAAAACAAAACAAACAAACAAAAAACCCAAAACAAACAAACAAAAAAACCTACAGATTTTGATGAGATTAATAAGATAGAAATTTACTTAAATGTATTATTGGCCCCTGAGTAGCTTCTTCCCATTATATATTATTTTAACAAGTCAGTGGACAATAAGCAGAAATGCTACCATATAGGTTATCTGAGCATCTATTAGGTTGGGCATGTTTAAGGTAGTATGGTCATAGACTGAGCATTTACCTATTGATTGCTATAGACATTTTACCAAGGGATCCTCCATACTAAAAAATGTTGGAAATCCATTTTTTAGACACTCAAATGAACATTTCATTTTCTAATGTTTTGTTTGAATGGAATAAAGAAAATAAAATAGAGCCTATCAAAGTCATCATTTCTTTTGCTTTCTATTTCCTCAGGAATTTTTCAGAAATGCTAAATTGAGATCTTTGAAATCGCAATCTGGAGTTATCTTTTGCCCCACATCAATGTTGTTCAGACTCTGAGCCACTATTATCACCCTTACCGGGTTTCATAAGACACTTTTGTCTGCTTCCATTTGTGGCCTCACAGGGGAGGAAAAAGCACAAAAAGGTACTCACGGCCACAGTAGACATGGAAGCAGACACTGGGTTTAGTCAGACGATACACATAGTAGCCTCCTGGGCAAGCCTTGACCTCCACTGTGGTGTTCCACAGGCAGCAGTTCCCCCTGAAACTGGCACAGGCCTGGCGTTCCACAATGCCATCACCTTCCAAGGGGTGTCTGCCATTGAGCCAGACAGGGGCATGGGTTCCACAGTGGTTTTCTGGTATGCAGAAGGTGGGCATGGCATCCCCGGCCATTCCTGTGAAGCGGTACCACTCCCCATCCAAGTGGTTGTCGCACAGAGGTGGGCCTTGAGACTCGTCAAACTGGTTGTCTGTGTTCCTCTGGGGCTCATTCAGACTGATGTAAGCAGAACAAGGATCTAGAGCTGGGAATGAGAAAGTCACCTAGAGATGGTTCAGATCTCAGTGCCAACAGCTTGTATCCATCCACCTCTTGTCTTGCATTTTGGCTTTTTCACATTCAAGAAAGAAATTATCTACATTCCCAAAGAATAGCTATTAAAGATTCCCTGACTTGATTTAAAGATGTTTCAAAAATACCTTTTATGCCGGACGAGGTGGCGCACAACTGTAATCTCAGCAGTTTGGGAGGCGGAGACTGAAGGATCCCAAGTTCGAGACCAGAGGCAGTCTGTGTAACTTAGCGAGACCCTGTCTCAAAAAGTAAAAAAATGGGCTGGGGGCACAGCTCAGTGGTCCAGCACTTGCAAAGCATGCAGGTGCAAGGCCCTGGGTTCAACCCCCAGTCCTTCAAAACAAACAAAACAAACAAACAAACAAACAAAAACCCTTTTACAGCATTATTTCCAACATATTCAGGGCTTAGTGTATACCACTGGGCTAAACTTTTTATCCAGAATAATTTAATGGCAAGAGAGTTATTTGGATGAAGGGAGGTTAGGATTCTATTCACTGAACTCTGCATTGGGCAAACCATATTGTGAGCATTGTGTTCACACCTGGAGGCTATATTTCATAAAAGCAACTAACTAATCTGTCTAGAGAAAGTTGACTAGTCTTAGAAGAAGGCCTAAGTATTAGTTATTAGAGAAGAAGTTGAGAACTATAGTTTGGGGAAAAAAAGTTGAAGAAAATGCATATTAAATGCAAAAATCTGAAACAGGGGGCTGGGAGTGTTGCTTGGTGGTAGAGCCTGAGCTTGGCATGTAGAAGGCCCTGGATTTGATCCCCAGAACACACACACACAAAAAAAAGATTGGGTTTATGGAAGAGGAATTAGGTATTCTGTTACAAGAACAAGAACAGATTGTTATGGGAAAGCACATTTCAGTTCAGCTATCCAGTCATGGGAAAGGCTGTATCATAGTGCAGTTAACTCCCATCTTTGGAAAACTCTCATAAAAAGGGTTTGGGTAGTCATTGGTAAGGAAGATTATAGACAGAATTTTGCATTAGTGAGAAGTTTGATTTGATAATGTGTAAAGCTCATTCTACTGAAGAGAAAGAGTCCTCAGGCACATGTCAGTTGCTTTGAAACACACAATACACTGGCAAGTGGTTACTAGAGATAATATGACATTTGGGAGAAGAAATAAGTATGATATTGCCTTTTCTGGAAAGAACACATTTACAGAGTTGCAGGTGGCAGGAGGAAGCTTCTTTTTAAAATGTCCCAAATTTTATCAGTTGACCCCTAGGCCTCAGGTTGATGTCCCTGGAGGGGCAGAAATGTCCTCAGACTCTCTTGCTTCTCAGAAGTGAAAATTCCCCTCCTTTGCTCTTCTAGCTGTGGCTTTCTTGCCAATCAAGATTTCCAGAGCAATTTCACAGATGATTATAAAGTCAAAGAAATATTTCGCTCATCTCCCTGGCTCTAATTTTATGGGAAATGGTTAGATATTCAAACTTTAATGGCTTCTACAGAAATTCTCATAATGACTATTCCATGATTTATAAAATTTTCCTTAACGTTAACTGTCATTTCTTGTGCTATTAAAAAGTTCACATCTCCTCCTGCTGTAGGGAAGCGGAGGCCTGAAGAGGAGAAATTTATCCACCATTTGCTATAAAATAATAATTATGTACAGTTAAATGTTAGCCACTCCATATTTTCTAACATTAAATGCTTGCAACCCAGCCCATCTGGAAAGCAATCCTTAAATAATCTGGTCACTGGTGTTAAATCTCAGTTTCAGTCTCAGTGTAGAGCCCAGAATTTGGTATTATGCATATTGCTCCTAAATTGCTGATGCATACTCCCCAATGCGTGGGCTTCAAAAACAACCTTTTGGGTTCCTCCCAGCATTTCACTCAGTGGGTTACTGGCTGCCACAAGTGCCCGGCGCCAGTTTCCTGCACTAGGGGCCAGTGGCAGGTAAAGAGCACAGCCTGAGTCCCCACACTTTCGCCCTGGGGTTGCTGTACAAGGGCAGCCACCCCAGTCTCCAGTCTCCAGTGTTGTCTTCGCAGACTCTGGGTCCCTTTCCCTCTTCTTCCCTCCTTGTCCCCATTCACTCTCTCCCCCGCTCTCTGCTTTCAGCTTTTGCACCTCCGCTCCTTCCAGGCTCCTTTTTTCAGCCCCCCAAGTTCACCCTATATCTTGCACCTGTAAGTTAGTCAAACATCCTGGAAGTGCTGGAGGTGGGGGCTGGGTGACTGGGGAGGGCAAAGGTGTTGGGGAGGAATAGGAGGATGGGGAGAGAAAGCCAGGAAGGAGAGGACAAGGGGAGGGCAACTTTTAGTTATCCTCCAGCAATTCCCAGGAGGGAGCAGATGCCTGGTGATTAGTGCTGATAGCTCAAGCCTGTTTGGGGGGACAGTTTTGATTTACAGAATAATTGAGAAGATAGTACCAGTTTCTGTATACTCTGCACCCAACTTCCCTTCACATGTGTGTTATACACACAGAGAATACATTAGCATGGGACCTGTGCCATAATTAATGAACCACTGTTGATATATTAACTCAAGTCTACAGTTTACTGAGATTTCCCTAGTTTTTACCCATATCTTTCCCTGTGCCAGGATCCCATCCAGGATACTACATTACATTTAGCTTTCATGTCCCCTTAGGGTTGCAAACATACAGAGGGTGCCAAAACAATATATACACATTGTAAGTATTAAAATTAAAATTAAAATCAATATATACTGATAACAAAAGGTGAATACAGGTCATGTTTGACTTCTGCAATTACAAGAGGCACTCAATTCAACTTCAAAAAACAATACATAGATAAGATCTCTTAAAAAGTGTATACTTTTTTTGGTACCCTTGGTTTTTATTTTTATTTTTTTGTGATACTTGTGGGGCTGAACCCAGGGCCTCATGCCTCATACATACTTTGCAAGTGCTTTTCTATCGAGCTGCACCCCCAACACTTTTTTATTTCTTATCTTGAGGCAGGATCTAGCTAAGTTCTTCAGGCTACCTCTGCTTTCTGAGTTGCTGGGAATACAGGCCTACACCACTGCACTTGACCTTACCCCCTGGTGTTTTTAATATCTACCTTTAAAGGTGCCAGAGCAAAGCCCCAGTTACTGCAAAGAAATAAGTCAGGGTCAAATACTAACCCCCACAAAAGTGTCAAGAAGTATGGTCCACTCCATCCACCTCCATCCTCTCTTAAAATTAGAAGTTAGGTTCTATTGGAGAAACAAGTCAGAGAGAAACTTTCCTTTGCCTAGTTGGCTAGTTTTGCACCAAGCCTAAGGAGAGAGACAGTTTAAGAGCTGTTTATGTAAAAAGTCATATGCATTTTCAAAGGTTGATTAACAAGTTTGTTTTATCCAGATCTGTGCACTTTGTGGGGACAGAGTTTTCAGTGCCTTGCATTCATTAAAGAAAATCTCTATTCTCAACACTGAAATACATTTTCTACTCTTAAAGTTAGAACTCCAAAAGTTCCTACAATATAAAGAGAGTAGAATTCTTTTTGTGTGTACTTCAAGAAATATTTAGCTCATGGAAAGGTGTTGGATATGGCAATTGGATGGACATTTTGGATTTAGCAAGAAGCTAAGGAGAATACGTGGGGCTGGGATTTAGTTCTGTTGGTAGCACGCCACTCTGCAGTCTCTCAGGTCCCAGGTTAGATTCCCAGCACCGCAAAAATGGGAGAGGGATGTGGCGATCCACTTTGAAGGTCATCCCAAAACAACCAGCCATTGAAAACCCTTATGATGGTACTATGGGTTGGAAGGGCTGGGATTTAGCTCAATTGGTAGAGTGCCACTCAGCAGTCTCTGAGGTCCGGGCTTTGATTCCCAGCACCACAAAAGTGGGAGAAGGATTCGGCAATCCACTCCCAGCAATCTGGAAACAATCAGCTATTAAAAACCCTATAAGGGTCACTATGAGTGGGACACGACTCAAAGGCATCTAACAACAACAAAGAGAATATGTAACATAAATTATCTGAAAATATATTTTCATAGATTATGAGTGATTTTGCCCACACAATTCTAGAACCAATATTTAAGTACCAGGATCTAGTTCTTAATAATCTGTTTGCTCTGGGTGTAGTGGGCAGGCCTCTAATCCCAGCAACTCAGGAGCCAGAGGCAGAAGGATCACAAATTCACAGGCCAGAGGCAGCCTGCATAACTTAGTGAGACTCTGACTCAAAATAAAAAAGATAAAAAATGGAGTGGGGTGCAGCCCAGTGGTAGAGAACTTGCAAAGTATGTGAGAGGTCCTAGATTCAACTCCCAAGTACTGTAAATAAATAAATAAATAAATAAATAAATAATCTGTATATAACAAGAACAACAAAAAGTACATTGTGCCAAGTTCCTGACACGAGACTCACCCATGGGTGACACTGGGGTAACTGTGATGAAGAGGCACGTGAGCAGCAGGTATCGAGGCATCTTTCTGCACCAACCACCAGAAACAGAATGGAAAATCCTCTTAATACTAGTTTTCCTTCTCCCCTCTTTCAAGTACTTAAAAACAAAAAAAGGAAAACTTATAGGCTCTTGTGAAGAAAGACTGTATCATCACTGGCTGGGTCCTTATCAGAGGAAAAGGATGAGTGGAGTAAGGTGTCCATTGCTCTGGCCTTGACCCCAGATAAAGGCACTGCTTTACATTGTCAACAGGGTTATTTTCTTGATATTTTTCCTCAGGGGAAAAAAACCTCACAATCCCTCATCCTCCCATTGTTTTCTCTTAAGAGTTCCTTGCAATGAAACCTCAGATATCTTATCCAGACGGGAACTCTAAAGGAGGGATATCCCCTCATGTCAAATATCTTATTTTGTGACTTCTAGGAGTTGATTTCATGAGGTTGTGGCCATAGCAATGCACAGCAGTTCCGTTAAATAGGAATGGGATAAGCCACGTTGTTGGAACTGGCCATTGAGAAATGTCTTGGCCCGATGGCCAAGGTACTGAAAAACCAAAAAGTATAAAAAAATAATGATAGGTCTGTGATGAGGCCAGTATTCTCTTGAAACAAGCTCCCAAGACTATTTTATTATGGTTTCTGGCTTCAAAACTTCTTAAAGAAACAAATCTTAACTTAGGCTTTTACCAATTCAAGCAGGTATTAACAAGGTACTAACTTTGTGTTTCCATAGGACCTTTCTTCCTAAAACTATCAAATGCTTTAGTGTTATTTATTTCACCAATTCTCACAATAAAATAGAGGTAGGAACTCAAAATTAGGAACTGCTCATTAAATTTACATCACTCTAGAAAGTTCAGTGTTAAATTTTAGTTGAGTTTTACTTTTAGACAAAAGAGAAAAAGCACAGAGACCTGTATATCACATGTCACCAGACACAGTCAAAATAATTTCATGTGTGGAATTTACTAGCTCCCTGATATTCTAGTATTGTGGACACTTGAGGATTAGCAAGCATTATTCCTGAAGATACTGTGAAAGGCAAGTATAAAAAGAAGGCCAGGGAAAACATTTGTTTGTTTATACCATTTTAACCAAAGATCTAAGGGAAATCAAATTTTCTTTCCCAGCCCAGTTTTTCAATCTCGAAGCCTGTTGCTTTGGCCCTCTTTTATTCCTGCACTTTTTCATCTATGTTAGTTTTCTAATAATCAGATTTCTACCAAATGGAAAAGGTATACTGTGTTTGGGAAGCAGTCCTTATATTTGTTTTCAAGCACAATTACCACATTTTTTGTTTTTGTTTTTCTCCAAATTTTTGTGGCCTTTTCCCTCTAAGGGCAGCAGTTCAATTAAATATAAGTGCTTACCAGAGGCCAGGTGCCATACAAATCACTGGATTTGGATAATGAATAAGGTAAAAGTGGTCCCCACAAACAATTACAGTCTAGGAAGGGGTTCCCACCGATCTAAACTTGTAATTAGGTACTTTCTCACTAATGTTCTTAGAACATAGGTGATTTAATCATTAGTTTATTAAACTGAGGTTTGATGGCAACGATGAGTCTGGAACTGTCTCATGGCAGGGTAGTGCTGCTAAAGTGTCAATGCTTTTCAGAGAATAAAACAAAACCCCACAATTTCCTGTCCCCGAGAAGCCAACTGAATGCTTCGTATGTGTTACAAAGAAACAGAGGACGTGTGCATGAGATAAATCCAGATTTGTTGCCAGGATTGATTGTTGGAGTCAAGGACTTTTCACCAGATAACCTTTTGGTTTTGTAAACAAGAATTCCCAGGATGGTAGGAGTTTTTTCCCCTTTATTTCTATTTTTTCCTTTTTAATTATACTTTCCTTTCATTTTTTTTTTATGATTAAAAATTTCAAATATAAGCTGGGTGTGATGCTGCGTGCCCATAATACCAGTACTTGGGAGGCAGATACAGGAGGATAATGAGTTCAGGCCTAGCCTTGGCTACCTAGCGAGTTCAAGGCTAGTGTGGGCTACATAGACCCTATCTCCAAGAAATAGTAAAATAAAACAAAAAATATATGAGTAGAAAAAATAATAATGTACACTCAGCTGAAACAGTTACTAACATTTTGTTAATCTTATTTCATTTACCGGGATATACCAGTGTGCTTTTCTGATATATGGTTTTGTCTTTTACATAATCATGATGCCATTATTATAACTGTAAAAGTAATAATTCCTTAATATCTTAGACTCTGTCCATATTTAAATTTTCCTAATAGCTTCAAATATTTCTTTTTATTGCTGGTTTGAGTCAGTATTCAAACAAGATTTATACTGCATATTGCATTTGGTTATCATTTAGATTTCTTTTAAATCTCTTTTTTCCTCCCATAGCATTTGTTGAAAAAAACCCAGTCATTTGTCCTGTAGGTTATCTCATCTTTAGATTTGGTTGATTGCTATGCTGAGGTGTCTTTTAGCCTCCCCTCTCTCATACTTAATGTTAATGACTGTTTATATTTTCTAATTTTAAAATATGTGCTATTAGAATTTAAAAATAAAAATTTTCTGGTGACACTGAAGGTATTTATTACACAGAGGGCAGTGCTTGAAACAGATCAGTTAGGAGGTGGGTAAATCAGTCTGCTGTTCTGGACACATCTCATATTTAAGTGGTAATTGAGATGTAGGAGTGGGTGAGCTCACCCATGGAGAGCGGGGTCCAAAGTGAAAACTTGGGAAAGCCTAACAGAAAAGATGTAGGAAGAGGAAGAGGATGCTGTAAAAGAGACCAAGTAGTTAGAGATTTATGGGAAGAAATGCAAGAATGGAGTCATAGGAATTGATGTGTTTTAAAGAGATTGGATTATTTAGCATCTGATGTATTTATAAAACATGCAAATGAAAATTTATTAAGTAGGTAACTTTATATTCTGTAAGATTCCTTAAATTAACCCACACATTTATCCCATGGAAATAACAAAGTGTCTTATGGAAGACAAGGAGTTTGGACTTATTTAGGGGAAAAAACTAAAAGGTGATGGGAGTGACAAAAATGAATGTTAATGCTTACAGTTTTGGTGAAAATGAGTCACAAAATCTAAATAGTTTCCCCTTTCTGTGAAATCCTTCCAGATAGATAACAAAATTCAACCTATTTGTATTTGTTCTGGAAAGCATCTATGTGCTTGCCACTACACCTGGACAAACAGAATACTGTAATAGCATGAGACACGAGCTCTGGTTACATCTTTTCTATTTAGCATAGTCTCCTTACTCATCAGCTCTCCAGTCATTGAGTCTGGTATTTGATTTCAGGATTCACTGATGAGTTGTGACATACATGTCCTCTCTGTCTTAGTTTCCTTCTCTTCAGAGCATTGATTTGTCTAGATCAATGGTTCTCATCAGAATCACCAGCAGCACTTGTTTAACACAAGTTAGCTTTACTCCTAGATTCTGACTTGATAGGGACCTGCAAGGTTACATTTCTAGGGATTCCCAGGAGATAACATGCTGGTGCTCCAGGGACTATACTCTGAGAACTCTACTTTTTTCCAGCTCTAGAAGTCTATGCTCCCTCAGCAAAACAGTATTACCACATTCAGTCTTGCTATGTAGCCCATGCTGGCCTTGTATTCCCAATACTCCTGTTAAGCTTCCTGAGTGCTGAGATTACACATGTGTGCCACCATACCTGGCCCACTATGCTTTTTTATTGTGGTAAAATATATGTGACATAAGATTTACCATTGAAACTTCTTAAGTGTTTGGTACAGTGGCCTTAAGTACAATCATATTGTGCCAAGTGCATAACTGTAATCCCAATGACATGGGAGGCTGAGCCAAGAGTATTGAGGGTTTGAGATCAGAGGTGGCCTGTGCAATTTAGTGAGACTGTCTCAAAATACAGACAAAAATAGGGGTGCTCAGAGTGCAGCTCAGTGGTGGAGCACTTGCCTAGGATATGCAAGGTCCTGGGTTCAACACCCCAGTACTGCAAACAAACCAATAACACCAACTAATCATACTGTGTAACCATAAGCACCATTCATCTCCAGAACTTTTCTATCTGCCTAGATCCAAATTCCATAATGCCCATTAAACAGTAACTTCTCATCTCTCTTCCTAGCATCCACCATTTGTATTTCTGTGAATTAGACTAGTCTAGATACTTTACAGCAGGGCTTCATGGTCATGAAAAATTGGGTTCAGGTTCAGGTTCAGATCTTCAAATTGAAACTGACCCTGATTCCATTCCACTTCAAGCATTAAAAAACTTTTTTTCTGAACCTGAACCCAGTGAAAAATTGGGTTCCATTGTTTTTTGTATCTTTACCTATTAGAAAAATTGGGGGGAAATGGGAAAAAGTTTTATTCATCTATTTACATGAAAGCCAAGGTATGATCTTGAGTATGCCCCACCTGGGTTCAAAGACCACCTCGAGAACAGGTTTAATGCATTAGATACTAATGATTGAAGACCAGATGAGTTGTGGCATGACATCAAAGATATTATTCATGAGGAAAGCAAAAGGTTATTAAAAAGAAGGAAAAAAAGAAAGGACTAAATTATATGTTAAAAGAGACTCTGAAACTTGCCTTTGAACATCAGGCAGCTAAAGTGAAAGGAGACATGAGGAAGTTAAAAAACTAAACAGAAAATTTCAAAGGGTAGCTTGAGAAGACAAAATCAAATATTGTAATATGTGAAAAGATCTGGAGATGGAAAATCAAAAGGGAATAACACCATCTGTTCTCAAGTTTAAAGAATTAAAGAAAAACATTCAAGCCTTGGGTGGCAATAACGAAAGATTCTTACAGGGAAAATATTAAACAATGCAGGAAACAACAAAAGAAGATAGAAAGAATACACAGATCAGTATACCAAAGAGAATTGGTGGATGATCAACCATTTCAAGAGGTTGCATATGATCAGGAATCAATTGTACTGAAAGAAGAGGTAGAGGCTGCATTGAAAGAATTGGCAAAACACAAGGAATTAATGGAACACAAACAGAGATGTTTCAATAAACAGATGTGGCACTGGAGGTACTCACTTGTTTATGCCAAGAGATTTGGAAACAGCTACCTGGCAAACTGACTGGAAAAGATCCACATTTGTGCCTATTCCCAAGAAAGGGGATCCAACTGAATGTGGAAATTATCAAACCATATCATCAATAGCACACACAAGCAAAATTTTGCAAAAGATCATTCAAAAGCAATGGCAGTAGTATATAGACAGGGAACTGCTGAAAAGTTAAGCTGGACTGAGAAGAGGGCTTAGAACCAGGGACATCATTGCTGATGTCAGATGGATATTAGCTGAAAACAGAGAATACCAGAGTCACTGTGCAAAGGTATTTGACTTTGTGGATTGTAACAAATTATGGATAACATTGCAAACAATAGGAATAGCAGAGCACTAAATTGTACTCATGAGGAATCTGTAAATGGACCAGGAGGTAGTTGTTC
>VMDO01005241.1:47580-61288 GCA_007922755.1 Pedetes capensis
TTTTTTTTTTTTTTTTTTTTTTTTTTTTTTTTTTTTTTTTTTTTTTTTTTTTTTTTTGCGGTACTGGGGTTTGAACCCAGGGCCTTGCACTTGCATGCTTTGTGAGTGCTGTTTCACTGAGCTGCACCCTCAGCCCATTTTTTTAGTTTTTGAGACAGGGTCTCGCTAAATTACACAGACTGCCTCTGGTCTTGAACTTGCAATCCTCCTGCTTCTGCCTCATGAGCCGCTGGGATTACAGGTCAGCACCACCATGCCCAGCTCTTATCTCTCTAATTTCTATGATGAGCAAATAATCTGAGAAGCTGGACTTTTTTGAAGAAGAATGTGGCATTAGGATTGGAGGAAGACTCATTAACAACCTGAATTATGTAGATGACACAACTCTGCTTGTTGAAAGTGAACAGGATTTGAAACACTTACTGATGAAGATCAAGAACACAGCTTTCAGTATGGACTATGATTCAACATCATAGAAAAGGAAAATCATTATAACTGGGTCAGTAAGCGATTTCATGATAAATAGAGAAATGATTGAGATTGTCCAAGATTTTGCTTTACTTGGTTCTCCAAAAAACACCCAAGGATGCAGCCATCAAGAAATCAGAAGATACCTTTCATTGGGAGAGGCTGTTGCAAACGACTTCTATAAAGTGTTGAAAAGTCAATATGTCATGTTGAAGATGAAGGTGTGCCTAGCTCATTCCATGGTATTTTCTTTCTTTTCTTTTCTTTTTTTTTTTCTTTTTCACAGTACTAGGGGTTGAACCCAGGGCCTGGTGCTTGCATGCTTTGCAAGTGCTGTACCACTGAGCTGCACTGTCAGCCCATTTTTTTAGTTTTTGAGACAGGGTCTCGCTAAATTATGCAGACTGCCTCTAGTCTCAAATTTGTGATCCTCTTGCCTCTGCCCCTGGGTTGCTGGGAATTAATAGGCATGCGCCACCACGCCAGCTTCCATGGTATTTTCAATTGTATCACGTAGTTGTGAAAGCTGGATGTTGAATAAGGGAGGAAGATGAAGAATTGATGCTTTTGAATTTTGGTGCTGGATATGAATATTGAGTACCATGGACTGCCAAAAGAACCAACAGATCTGTCCTAGAAGTGCAACCAGAGTGTTCCATGGAAGCAAGGATGGCTAGACTGTGTCTTAGGTATTTGGACATGTTTTGAAGAGAGAACAACCCCTGGAGAAGGATATCATTTTGGGGAGAGTGGCAGATCAACGAAAAAAATGAAAATCCTCAACTAGATGGATTGACACAGTGCCTGCAACAATGGGATTAAATATAAAAAACATCAGGTGCCTGGCACAGTGTTGAAGAGTGTTTCCTTCTGTTGTACACAGGGCTGCCAAGTTGGACCCGACTCAATGGCACCTAATGACAACATCTCCACATAGAATTAAAAATTTAAAGCCGAACTTAATTTTTCACAGATTCGAAGCCATGACATATGCAAGTGGAATCAAATTATTTGTTCTTTTGTAACTAGTATATTTCACTTAGCATGTCTTCAATATTCCCCCATGTTATAGCATGTCAGAATTTCATTCTTTATGGCTGAATATCCCATTTTATATATATACACATCTTGCCCATTCATTCATCCATCATTGGACACTGGAGCTGCCACTATTTATGTGTACATTTTATCTCTTCATCTGCAGATGGACACTGCGTTGTGCCTTCCTTTAGGCTATGATGAATAATGCTGTTATGAACCTGAGTGTACAAATACCTATGTTAGAGTCCATACTTCCAATTCTTTTGGGTATATATGCAAAAGTGGAATTGCTGAATCATAAGGTAATTCCCACTTTTTTGAGATATTACCACATTGTTTTCCATAGTGTACCATTTTACATTCCCATCAGCAGTATAAAGGATTCTTTATACAGTTTTTCTACATTCTCAACAGCACTTTTTTTCTGTTTTTTTGGGAACATCTCAATGGGAGTGAAATGGTTTCTCATGGTACCATAGTTTGGTCTGCATTTCCCAAATGATTAGTGATGTTGAGCATCTTTTCACATGTTTTGGTTATTTATGTATCTTCTTTGAAGAAATGTCTATTCCAATCTTGGGCCATTTTATAATCAGTTTTGAGTTCCCTATGTTCTAAAATAAACTTTAAATTGCAAGCTCCTTCAAGGCAGGAATCATGTTTTCATTTTTTCCTCTTTTTTATTTTTTGTTTTTCAGATCAAGACAGGGTCTGTGTATCCCCGCTGGACTCATGATCTTGCCTCAGCCTCCCAAATGCTGGAATTACAGATGTGTGCCACCAGGCCTGGATACTTTCATTTTTCTTGGTTAAAAAACAGCCCCTGCAAAGCTTAAAAGAGTGTGAGGAATATGCAGATATTATTTGCTGCATATAAACAATGGCTTAACATTTTTGACATTATGTTCTTACACGTTACGTACCTCAGGCCTGTGCATGTTAGGCTGCTTTGAGCTCCCAGGAAGCAGGAACAGCTATGGAAGCTCTTGAGATATCATCTCATACTGCACCAAAGGAATTAGACACTTAATACATGCTTTTTGATATGCCTTTGAACAAATGTGGCAGCATGTGATATTTTCCTGTTTAGTGATCACTGTAAATTTGATTCAATCTCTGAAAAGAATGAATATTTAATCTTGGTTTATCCTTGAACAATTTTCTGGAGTCCAGGGTAATTACACTGGTGACATAATGGAAATTTTTCCTGTTGATCAGGAGATGAGGCTTTCAGTTTCAATGTTACTGCTGACTTTTTATTAATGGTTACAGAGGTCACTCCATCTGTTGCTGGGGCTGAAAATTAGGAATATAATGACCATCTTAGGTTCAGGAAGAATTAGTGAAATGCCTGTCTTTGAAATATAGGGTCTAGAAATAAAGCTTAATTTGATAATGGTATTTTTATAAAACCTAATTTTAGAAATAAAAATCTTCCCACCTAGAATCATGGGAAAGTAAGTTCCTGGTTTTGTTTTAAAGAATGAGATGCTATACTTCAAAAATTGAATAAGTATTTATTGTTCCAGAAGGTACATTGCTTTTTATACATATTTCATAAATGATACAGGATTGTACACGTGTTCAATATTTTGCTATTTGTAAGGACTTTTCTCCATGTCTTCCCTCCCTGCTTCCCACACACCCCCAAAGGATTTGCTCATTGCACTGTGCTGTTTCTTGTTAAAAACCCTGCACACAAACAGGATAAATGGTCTAAAAATAATCCACCCAACAAAATAAACGAGGGAAGGGTTGAATGATGGGAAGGAAGTGGGAGGCGGGCTGGGGAGTGGAGACATGCATCCTTTCATTCCATCATGCCAGTGAAGGGTGGTGGCGCGAACAGCAGCAATCCTGGCTGGCCTTCAACCTCTGCAAGGCACCTGGAGTCTGGGTTTGTCATTTAAAGGTTTTCCTTCATACACAATGATCCCAAAGGAGGAAGAAAAAGAAACCCTTTGTCACATGAGGAGGGATGAATCATGTGAAAGAAAAGAGCCAATCAGCTGTGTAGCAAGTCCCTGTCATCCTTGCCATCCTGCCCTCATAACAGTTAAAAACAGTATATTAGATATAGATTCCTTTGACTCTTCTAATGCAGATGTCATCTGGAAATATGGTAGAAAACATTTTGATAGAATATAAGATTAATTCTTCTTTCTCTCAATTTAAGATAAGAAAAAATAAGGTGGAGAAGGTAGGCTAACAGAAGCCATAGAAATGTATTTCTGTATAAAGATAAATTGCACCCTTTGAGATCCACACCCTTGATTTACAACAACTGGAGTGACAGAGGTGGGAGGGCTCACAAACGGTGTGGAAGTGTATGCCCTTCAAGATTAACAAAGCCTCCAAACATCGAAGTGCCATCTGGGTGGCCTGAAATGCTGTCGCACAAGCAGAGAAACAATAATGAGATTATTCTGGGTCTGAAATGGCTGTAGAGCCATGATTTTTAGCCAATTTGTAAACCTTATATCTTCCTGATTTGGTAATACAGCTTAACACTCCCCTACTGATCTGAGTCTTCGAAGGAGAGGGGATTATCAATGGGATAGGTACATAAAGGAGAGAAATTTTTCCTCATCTCAAAGACTAATTAGTAAAAAACAAAACAGAAAAACCTCATGCAGTATTGCCAATGACTTCTAGATATTGATCCAGAGCACTGGGATATATAGACGCTTAAGAAGGCATTAAGGGATAATCCAAGTGATAATTATCAGTCATAAAGTGGGTCCAATTATCACTTGGATAAAATTAGTGTGACCAACAGATAAAGGTTTTTGTTGTTAGGTGCTGTGGAGCTGAGTCCAACTCATAGCAACCCCCATGGGGTTTTCAATGGCTGATTGTTTTGGGATTGCCTTGGGAGTGGACTGCCATGTCCTTCCCCCATTTTTGCGATGCTGGGAAATGAACCCAGGACTTTAGAGACTGCAGAGCAGGGCTCTACTAACTGAGCTAAATCCCAGCCCCCAGATAAAGGTAGGGGGTCAGAAAAGGTCCTAGGAGAGATTCCTTTTAACTTTGCAGAGACTGGGTCTAAATTATAACAAATGCCAATGATAGGGGCTCAGGCTCTGTTTGCCACCCACATATCAAGACAGTTTGCTTTTGTAGTATATTTACTTCTAAGAAACATTAAATTAAAAAACAAAAAACAAAAAAGAGCTGAGTGGGGTGCTGGTGTGTTACTGTTTTGCTGACCCTGCAAAGAAGATGCAAGAAACGAACACCCCAGCATCATTTTCTCTTTATGAAACTGCTCAATTATATAATTGTATTATTTCATCCAGAAACTGAGATGCTTGATTAAGACAATATTCACTAAGCCCTTTGAGCTTATAGTCCACATTGCCTGATCCTCAATATTTTAACATTGCTATCTTCCCTAAAATCCCTTTTGTTTTTGTTTT
Organism: Pedetes capensis; assembly: GCA_007922755.1. Classification (NCBI taxonomy): domain Eukaryota; kingdom Metazoa; phylum Chordata; class Mammalia; order Rodentia; family Pedetidae; genus Pedetes; species Pedetes capensis. The sequence goes on from VMDO01005241.1 coordinate 52,512, forward strand.
ATAATTAAAAGTAAAAACCCTCTACCCCCAACATGGCTCCCAGCTTCCACCTACAATGCTTTAATTAAAAAGGCAAGAATTATAAACAGGTGTTCTTTCTGCCGGGATTCACAGGCTCTTTGCAGATCAATCTTTTTCACCAATTTGTCGGAGGGGCAGATGTACTTGTAATGGGTCTCTCAGTCTCTTAAGGTCCATTTCTGCCTAAAATAGAAACAAAAGGTGAGAAAAACCAGCTACTGAAGCTTTCAATGACATTACTGCCTACTGAGAAAACTGTCTTTCCTCCATTACTGTAAATCAAAAAGATCACCTCAATTACTCTGAAAATCAGAAGAAGGGCTCTAACTCAAGACACAAGACAACAAAGAGAAAATCCAATATAAAAGTCTGTCTTTGGCAGTTTCAGCTGTCACCAAAGCCTCCTGGAAAGACAGTGCTATCAAAGGGGTATAACTTGAGGGTGTCAGAATGTGGGGAGCATCTGAGGTATATACCTTGGTAGGACTTGTCCAATGTGAAACCCTTTGGCAAAGCTCTGCAGGGAACCAAAATTTTGACTTATGCAACTTAAGACTTTATCTAAAACCTGTTTAAAATTTTCACTTAGTCAGTGAATTTTAATACAAGGATGTGCAGTCAATTGCATCATTTTCAAAACCTCACACATTCTTAGATCTCACTTTTGTGGGACTGGTTAAATAAGCCCTGGGTGAGGCTGAAGCATCTGTATTTGTACAAGCTCCAGAGAAGATTTTGATCAGTCTTATCTCTAGCTGAGAACCCCCTCATACAATCATAGGAGTACATTTGGACCAAGGTAGGAAGATGGATTAAGCCTATTAAAAGTATGACTTCATCATCAACAAGAGACTAAAAAGGCAAAGAAGGTCTAGAGAAGAGTAACTAAGTACTAAAGATGACGGAAGAGTTTCTAGGGGCTGTTGAAAAATCTATAAAGTCACAAAAGACCATGGAAAAAAGGTATGAGGATTTATTCACCAAAATCAAAGATATCAGATTAAGGAGGCTCACAAAGAATTTGAAAGAGGTGTTGCTTTTATGAAAAATAAAATAGATCAGTCCTTTAAAAAAAGCATCTTCTGCCGGGCATGGTGGTGCACGCCTGTAATCCCAGCAGCTGGGGAGGTGAAAGCAGGAGGATTGCCAAGTTCGAGACTAGAGGTAGTTAGAGTAATTTAGGGAGACCCTGTCTCAAAAAGTAAAAAAAAAAATGGGCTGGGGGTGCAGCTCAGTGGTCTAGCACTTGCAAAGCATGAAGGTGCGAGGCCCTGGGTTCAACCCCTAGTACCACCCCCCCCCAAAAAAAAAGACATCTTCTAATTAAATAATCTCTGATCTGTGCTTGGCAAAGATTTCCTATAGTCTTTCTTCTCTCTCCCCAACATTTATATAGCAATTTTTATAAATTAAACTTTTATCTTTGAAGCAGAGCTTAGAATTTTGGGCTTAGTAGAATGAATCTATGATATTGACAAAATAAAGACTCTAGATCTCTTAGAAGTTTAAGTGACAGTACAACAACCAACCGTATATTTAAGGTAAAAAGACAAAATCCTGTAGAAGAATTAATCTATATATACGTACATTTTAAGTTGCACACACATATATACATACAGTGTTAAATATATTAAAATACTCTAAAGGAGTCATCTGTTTAATCAATTATAACTTTCCTTCTTAATGGATTTCACTTTTGTCCCATTGCTACCACATAGTGTGGGGTGAAAAGTCTTTGGGCTGATTATTGTAGGAAGATTAAAAAGAAGAGAGAAAAGCTGACAATTCTAGTTAAAAAATAGACAGCTCTGAAGAAAAAAAAAGTAAAAGTAGGTCTAAATATTCCAAGGTGCTAGTGTTAGAAGGATGGATAGGACCCACCATCTTTTCATCTCCTTATGTTATAAAAGGATATGTATGTATGTATGTATGTATTTATATTGCAGCATTTAACAAGTAGGACAGATAAGGTATTTCTAGAGAGGTGTTTATTGCCAAAACAGTTATTTTATTAACTGAGGAATAATTTATACATAAAAAGAGGGTTGGATCATTCTTTCAGTTTACTAGTTTGAATTACTATGGTTATAGCTAATAATGATACCATACTAGATAGGGCTGGGATTTATTTTAATTTTTACAAAACTTACCTGAGCAATTGCATCTTTCAGCTGATTGTACTTCTCTAGGTCAAAGCGTGACTTTTTGGCTCCTTTATGGAAAAATAATAAGTATTGTCTGTCTCTGGCTTCTGGATAAACATATTCCTACAAAAATAAAGGAAAAATTATCTTTAGTCCTTCGACCCTTTTGTACTTTATTTACTTATTTACTTATGTATGTATGTATGTATGTATGTATGTATTTATTTTGCAGTACTGGGGGTTGAACCCAGGACCTTGCGCTTGCATGCTTTGCAAATGCTGAACCACTGAGCTGCACCCCCGCCCATTTTTTAACTTTTTTTGTTTTTGAGACAGGGTCTTGCTAAATTATGCAGACTGCCTCTGGTCTCGCACTTGCAATCCTGCCTCTGCCCCCCGAGCCACTGGGATTACAGGTGTGCACCACCGTGTCCGGCTTATTTTTTTATTTTTGAGACAAGGTCTCACCAAGTTGCACAGACTGCCTCTGGCCTCAAAGCTGTGATTTTTCTGCCTCAGCCTCCTGAGTAGTTGGGGGATTGTAGGCATGCATCATGGCACTCAGCTTTTTTTGTGTGTTTTGAGTCAAGTTCTCACTATGTTGCTCTGGCTGGCCTTGAACTCCTGGATTATTATTATCCTGTTTATTATTATCCTGTTTGATTAATTATCCTGTTTTGGCCTCCTGGGTAGCTGGGACTATAGGCATGTGCCACTGCACCAGGCTGAGATTCTTCTTTTATCACTATATTCATTTCCAATGCTATGCTATACTATATGGGTTGACTACATTATAGTTTATTATCCATTCTACTATTGATAGGCTATTGGGTTATTTCCCACTTTATGTCAGTATGAGTAATGCTTCCAAGAACATTTCTGGACTTATCTCCTAAGTATATACCTAGGAGTAGAAATCCTAGATCATAGGGGTACGTGTGTTCAAATTTAAGAACTGGTGGCAAATAGGTTTCCAAAATAGTTGTACCAATTATACTCCTAATAGCAGGATAGTAGAAATACCATCACTCTACACTCTTACCATTTTAAAAAACGTTAGCCATTCTAGTGTGTGTGAAGCAGTACTATTACAGTTTTTAAAAATAGCTTTACTGAGATATAATTCACATACAATTTAGAATATAAATGATGGTTGTTGAAAATGAAAAGATGAAGGACGTTAAAGACTAGGTTATTGTTTTTCAACCTTGTTTTTCATTATGTCTCCTATGAATCTTTTTCTAGACATTTTTTTCCTGATTGCCCTGTCTCCTCAAAGGTTTGTACCATAGATTTACTACATATCTGTTTATGTTTCATAACACCTAGATTTGTTTACTCCTCCCAAACTAACGTTCACCCTCTTGGGGCAACACTCCCTCTGCTAAAAATGCATGAGGGAGACTGTGAGGTGGGTGGTCCACATTCATGCTAATTTAACTCCACTGTCAATTCTTATTGTCAGACTCTTTTCCATGTAACAGAAGCTGGTACTTAGGTTTCATTGAAACGTTAGTAAGATTCAATATTCCACTGGATTTTTTTTTTTTTTTTGAGACAGTCTTGCTATTTAGTCAAGCCTTGAACTTGTTACATAGCCCAGGCTCTCCACCCTCCTGTCTCTGTCTCTTGAGTGTTGGATTTTATTGTTATTACTGCAAGAAACTTGCCAGCCTACAAAAACTCTTTGGAGCTTGATATTTTGTTGGGATATATTTAGGTCACTAAAAAATGCAGCAACTCACTGTAACAATTTAGAAGAATTTAAATGCTGTTGAACAGGTATTTTGCTTCTTGGTGTAATTACAGGTACTAGTTAGGTGAAAGAATATTTAAGATAACAAACTATTTACATTTTATTAATGTTTTCCGTTCCTAAGTGAAGTGTGTCTAGATTGGTTACTACTGCTATTTTACAACTTGTCACTTGGGGGCAGCAACAATGTTTTGGGAATCACAGAATTGCAGCATTTAACAAGTAGGACAGATAAGGTATTAAAGGTTCAACAACACAATGAGAAGAAATAAAGTGCTGACATTGTGTTCAAGTTTAACAACTGCATTACTCTTCAGTTCAAGAAAACATTTACGACACAATTTTTTTGTAAGAAGGAATTATTTCTCCAACATGTTTTTATTTCTATCCTAGATCCAGATTAATTAGTTTTCAGAAGTAACTATTATAAATGAAGTCAAGAAAAGGGAGTATGATAACCAAGTGTAAAGAGCAGCCTATAAGACAAGACACTTCTTTTACTTTTTTATATCTAAACAGGTCTAAACAGGTCTTATTCTAGTTTTACTATCATTTATTTCTCTAAATGTAAGGTTTATATGGCTTTCTTAATGGTCTATGAACTTCATGAGGCAGAAGCCATGTCTTATAGTTACCTATCTTTAGCAACAATAGTGCCTGACATAAGTGACACACATGTGCACATGTACACATGGGTACGGATGAAGCATAAATGGGTAGTTAAGGAGAACTAGTCCTGTACAGAATATGAGATAACAGAGAACGACTTCAGCAACCAAAACTTCATTACTATCTCATAAAAAGCTATTTGTAGAAGAATTCTTACCTGGCGTGTCATTACAAAATATGCATACATTGCCATGGCACTTCCATAAGTGATGAAGTAGGTGACTGGTTCCATGATGTCCCAGGAATATTCCCACCAGGTAAGTCGGGCCAAAATGCCAAACTGAGTGGCCATATAGGCAAGACCACCCCATAGCACCAAAGTGGTCCTCTTCTCAGCTTTTCTGCTAATTTCAATTCGCACCTATTGGGCACACATGTGTAATCATAAGGCATTTTGACATGAAACCAATTTAAATATTTTTTTTTTGTTTTGCTTTTCTGTGGTGCTGCAGATTGCACCCAGGGCCTTATGCATGCTAGTCAAGTGCTCTATCACTGAGCTACATCTTCAGCCCCAATTTAAAACTCTTATTTAAACTGTTTCTATATCCTCTAAAGAAACAGGGCTTATGATCAAGACACAAGTTAGATTCAATTCTAGCTAATATAACTTGTCCTTCTAAATAGTATCTGTAGTTTTCACAAACTAAAATATCTTAAAGGAACAACTTAAAGGTTTTGTGCTTTATTAAAGTTTCACCCTAGAAGTAGATGAAAATATGGGAGTGACTTTCAACAGCTCTTCATCCCAACAGATTATCTTTTTTGAAAGAGGGAAATAAAAACATACCAATGTTCTCTCACTATTGTGTGCAAAATTTAATCTATTATCAATTTTAACTCAGATGCTATACTAGGGGCGGACTAACAAAGTGAGCCAGAGCATGGACTCTGCACTCCGTGGCTGTGTTTAGGGCCCTGATCTACAAAACACCATTAATTTTATAATAGAGTTGTTCTGAAGATTAAATAGGGGAGTACAAGTAAAGACATTTAGCGCAATTCATGGCACATAATACTCAACAAATGGTAATAATTATTTTAAAAAGCCAGGAAAAACACAATATTAAAAATATTTGTTACTATCCTCAGTCCTTATCTAATATCTTAAAATAAAAAATAAAGTCATATACTCATAATGTTTCAGTCAATGATAGACTGCATATGTGATGGTGGTCCCACAGGACAATAGTGGAGCTGAAAAATTCCTATCACTTAGGGACAGCAAAGCTGTTACAACATATAACGCAGTATATTATTCACGTGTTTGTGGTGATGTTGGTATGAACAAACTTACTGCTGTCTCAGTCATATAAAAGTACAGCATATAGGATTATGTATAGTGCATGACACTTGATGATAATAAATAACTATTTACAGGTTTACGTATTACTAGACGATACTTTTTGTTGTTATTTTAGAGTATACATATTCTACTTTTTAAAAAAGTTTACTGTTACACTGGCAGCAGCCTCACACATCTCAGGTTTACCACAGCTCCTGATTGCATCAATAGGCCATGACAAGTGATTGACCTATACCATCTAGCTCTTTGCAAGTAGTACTCTATGATGTTCTCACAATGAAATTGCCTAGAGACACATTTCTCAGAATCTATCCCTGTTGTTAAGCGAATCATGACTGTACTTGCAGTTAAGAGTAACGTATGTTAACTAAAACATTTTGAAAACTGTAAAGAAAAATCAATCATAATCTGACTACTCTTATCAGCATTTTGGAATATATTCCTTAGATTTTTTGTATGTCAGAACACGTACAACTATATGAATACCACATTTAAAACTGGATCGTGATATATACGCTGTTTTAGAATTTACTTTCCATGATATATCATGAATATTTTCAACCTAATCATTTTAAATAGTTGCGTAATATTCCACATAACCACCTCCTTCACCTCTTCCTTGCCCCTTCCTCATCCCGCTGCTTTTGGTACTAGAACTCTGAATCCAGGGCCTCAAGTATACTTTGCAAGCACTCTACCACTGAGCTGTGCCCCCAGTCCCGTTTTCATTTCTTATTTTGAGACAGGATTGCTAAATTATGCAGGCCGTATCTGGTCTCAAACTTGCAAACTTCCTGCCTCTGCTTCCTGAGTCCCTAGGATTACTGGCATATGCATCAGGCTTAGCTATAACGTTCATTCTTAACTTGGCTAAAATTACCATCTACTATATTCAGAGCCTTCATCATCAGCAACTATTCCAATCTTTGTTTTCAAGGTTCTCAAAGTTACACATGCTGCCTCTGGCCTCAAACTTGAGATCCTCCTGCCTCAGCCTCCCAAGTAGCTGGGATTACAGGTGTGTGCCTCAGCATTTGGCTCACGTTATTCCTTTGTAAGTACTTTTAAAGCTTTGGTTCCCCCACACGTCTGTCAGTTTGCCGCACTGTGGGGGCTTGTGTGTTGCGATGAGGCTGAGAGCTCGGTCACTGGTACCTCAGATATGAGCAAGGTTACCTATGGTGGACAGTTTTCAGCTGAGCTTCCAGACTAAGACAGACTAGGGAGGAGGCACCAGTGAGCCACTCCCAAAACAACTAGCCATTGAAAGCCCTATGGATAGCAGAGAGACACTGTCAGATATAGAGCCAGAAAATGAGGCCCCCAGGTTAGAAGGCACTCAAAAGACTACTGGGGAAGAGTTGCCTCCCCCAAGGAGAGTCTACTGTGATGACAGAAATGGAGTAAAGCCCCAGGGTGCTCAACTTGCTGGTGTGGCACGACTCAAAATGAGGAGAAACAACTGTAAACATCCATTAATAATTGGAACATGGAATGTACGTAGTATGAATCTAGGCAAATTAGAAATTGTTAAAAGAGAAATGGAGCGCATAAACATTGACATTCTAGGCATCAGTGAGCTAAAATGGACTGGCATAGGCCATTTTGAGTCAGACAATCATATGGTCTACTATTCTGGGAATGATAAACTAAAGAGAAATGGGGTTGCATTCATCATCAAAAAAGACATTTCAAGATCTGTCATGAAATCCAATGTTGTCAGTGACAGAATAATATCCATACGCCTACAAGGAAGGCCAGTTAATATGACTATTATTCAAATTTATGCACCCACCACTAAGGCCACAAATGAAGAAAGGGAAGACTTCTATCAGCTTCTGCAATCTGAAATAGATCAAACATGCAATCAAGACATACTGATAATCACTGGTGACTGGAATACAAAGGTTGGAAACAAAGAAGAAGGCTCAGTAGTTGGAAAATATGGTCTTGGTGACAGAAATGAAGCTGGAGATCGCATGATAGAATTTTGTCAGACCAATGACCTTTTCATTGCAAATACATTTTTTCAACAACATAAACAGAGACTCTACACATGGACTTCACCAGATGGAGCATACAGGAATCAAACTGACTACATATGTGGAAAGAGACGATGGAAAAGCTCTGTACAAAATGTCAAAACAAGACCAGGTGCTGACTGTGGATCAGACCATCAACTTCTCACATGCAAGTTCAAACTGAAGCTGAAGAAAATTAGAACAAGTATACAGGAGCCATGGTATTACCTTGATTATATCCCACCTGAGTTCAGAGACCACCTCATAAATAGGTTTAATGCATCAGACACAAATGATAGGAGACCAGAAGAGTTGTGCCATGACATAAAAGATATCATTCAAGAAGGAAGCAAAAAGTTCTTAAAAATATAAGAAAAAAAGAAAAGACCAAATTACATGTCAAAAGAGACACTGGACCTTGCCCTCGAACATCGAGCAGCTAAAGCAAAAGGAAGACATGATGAAGTTAAGGAACTAAACAGAAGATTTCAGAAGGGAACTAGAGAAGACAAAAGCAAATATTATAATGACATGTGCAAGGAGCTGGAGGCAGAAAACCAAAAGGGAAGAACACGCTCGGTGTTTTTCAAGCTTAAGGAAGTGAAGAAAAAAATTCAAGCCTCGAGTGGCAGTAGTGAAAGATTCTACAGGGAAAATATTAAATGTTGCAGGAAACATCAAAAGAAGATGGGAAGAATACACAGAGTCATTATAGAAGAAAGAACTGGTAGATGACCAACCGTTCCAAAAGGCTGCATATGAAGAGGAACCAATGGTGTTGAAGGACGAAGTGGAAGCTGCCTTGAAAGAACTGGCGAAACACAAGGCTCCAGGAATTGATGGGCTACCAACAGAGATGC